>JAKSZT010054304.1:44321846-44423304 GCA_026826555.1 Tolypeutes matacus | reverse complement strand
TTATTTATTTATTTATTTATTTATTTATTTATTTATTTATTTATTTATTTCTCCCCCCCTTTGTTGTTTGCACTCACTGTCTGCTCTCTGTGTCTGTTTGTTGTATGCGCTCAGTGTCTGCTCGTCTTCTTTTTAGGAGGCACTGGGAACTGAACATGGGACCTCCCATGTGGGACCAAATTGCTTAAGCCACCTCTGCTCCCTGCTTGTGTCTTTCATTGTGTTTCCTTGTTGTGTCTCTTCATTGTGTACATCTCATTGCATCATCTTGTTGTGTCAGCTTGCTGTGCCAGCCCGTCATGTCAGCTTGCCCTCTTGCTCGTCTTCTTTATGAGGCACCGGGAACCAAACCCTGGACCTCCCATATAGTAGGCAGGAGCCCAACTGCTTGAGCCACATCCACTTCCCTATTACTTTTTATTATCATAAAAAAAGTTCAACAAAAGAAAATGAAAAAAAAAAAAGGAAGAAAAAAAGTTCAAGCAGAGTTTCAAGCTCCTCAATGTCCCTCTGACAAAGAGGCATAGGGTCACAAGTCACTAACACAAACCAATATCCTGAAAGCTGTTGGAGGCAGGAGAAGGAAGAAATCAGAAAAGAAAAGCTTGTCAAGAGGTTAACCAAACTATCCTTGGTAGATGATAAACTTTACACATCTTTCCATAAGATGTTTAAGAAGCCCAAACAAATACCCTGAAGTTCAATTTATTCTATCTTAAAAATAGGTTTCTGACTAAAGCAGAGTTCGCTGATGTAATGGAACAGTGGATCCAAAACTTACAAGGTCTCAAAGGAATATATTTGAGCTTTGATTACTGAGATTTCCTTGGCAACAGCAGGACCTAAAATTATAGAGACCTTAAAAGGAAGATGCCAAAAGAAACTTTGTTCTGAAGATGGTTTATACAGCTTGGGCTACAGCAAGGCACAAGTATGACCCATATATAGAAAATCACAACATCTGCAATATTTTAAGAAACTACAGTTGTAAAGCAAGAACAAGTGTACAGTGAGAGGAAAATTCCTTCCAGGCCTATGTGGAGTCTGCCGCTAGAGATGATTCTTCAATGCACACTGGATAAAAGGCAGCTTCCACACAGAGGATTGGTTTTGATTGCTATTCCTCTCCTTCCCAGGGACTGCTCATTGTCATCAATTTTACAGATCCAGGACAGCTTGCTTTCCTGCATGTGGAATGCCTGCCAACTCCCAGAGGCTGGCTACAACAGGACGGTTCATAATAGCCATCACTTAATAAACCTATCTGTACTTTTTAAATTCTTTTGAGCATTATCATGTTATGAAATTTCTCAGACTTTTCCTTAAAACTGTCACATCTGGGGATAAACTACCTTTTCCTTTTTTCCCCCTTATCCACCTAAAGAAAAAGAGGTTGAAGGAAGAGAATATATATTTTATTATCTTTTCACTCTTTTAAAAGCAAAAGAGGCTTGCTTAAAAAAAAAAAGGTGTGATTGTTACATTATATATTGTGATAAATATTACTTTGCCACATAAATAACTAACTCTATCTGGTAGCTTACCTACTGTGCCTTTAAACTTAGACAAACTGTTGTTCTATCTTGACAGTGTAGTCTTGTCTGGGACATACCTTACCATATTAGGCAATCAGGCCTCACAGAAATGGGAAAGCAAAACAGACCTAGGATTTTACCTAAAAGGCGAATGGCAAAGGTATTGCTCCAGAGGTGGAGACTGGACAGAAAATAGCAGTGCCATCTAGGAGATACAAGGGCTTCATAAGATTAAAAAATACCACTTGAGAGAGGGGAAACGCTAGCAAATAGCAAGGAACAAAGTTGTGAAAAATCAGAGCAAGAACAAAGATGTTATTTACTCAAAGAAAGAACATGGGGGAAATAATAAAGATCTATGAAACTTGGAGAGTAGGTTTAGCTCAGTGGTTTGAGCACCTGCTTCCCATGTACGAGTTCCTGGGTACAACCCCTGGTACCTCCTAAAAAAAAAAAAAAAAAAAAAAAGATCTATGAAATTAGAACTCTCTGAAACACTGGAAGAGGAACATAAATGGGATAATTTAGGGGGTAATTTAGGTACAAAAATGAAAGCCCATTAGACCGACAGAAATTTTTAGAGATTTGATTTTATCTGATACTTAAAGGGTTCTGAGCAAAATTTGAAACCTTTAGTCCTTGTTCCTCTCCTTTTAATTATTTCTTTTTCTCTATACTTCAGCACTCTCTTTTAAAAACTTATTCCTCAGGTATGTGTCAGAACATAGACATACATATGCTGGAATTATAGGGAAGTCTGAGCTATCTCTTTGACTCTCCAAATAATCCATTCTTTAAGGACAAGTTAATAACTGCAAAATCACACAATTCTAAGGTTAGTGAAAGTACAACAAAATGTCTTAGTCTCATCCAAATCTAGCAACCTATAGATTTGGTAAATAATGTGAATGGCTCTCAATCATCTTTAACTATTCAAATATATTAATTCATTAGCCTCACTTTACAGATGAGAATACTGAGGCACAGAGTGATTAAGTAACTTATCCAAGGTAGTTAAGCATCCTAGTTAGGGTGTGAGCCCGAGGAGTCTAGCTCCTGGGTCTGCACTTTTAATTACTATGCTGTATTGTTTGTCATAAAAGTATATGACAGATATATTCAACTGAAGTTTTTTTTTTTTTTTTTTTTACCGGGAGGTACCGGGGATTGAACCCCGGTCTCTCCATATGGTAGACGGACGCTGAACCTCTTGAGCCACATCCGTTTCCCTCAACTGAAGTTTGTACAACAGCCATGGACTAGGAATACAGCTATGTTCCCCCAACAAGTAACTTAAACTTTTTGGGCCTTAGTTATTATTTTTAAAATGAGAAGGCTAACTAGATGGTCTTTAAAGTCTCTTTGGCTAAATCAGATTTTAGTATAAAATAACACCTAGAAATAAAAGAAAACTTTTGTTATTTTTCAAAGAAAGCCTCTTCTTAACTGAAATGGAAGTGCTAGTTGTTCAAAGATGTAATAAAGCTTAGGAAAAGCAAAGGGGACCAAGAGGTGACTCCACTTTAAAAAATCGTTTGTAGACATGGTTAATCAATAGAATCCTTCTGATGTAAGAACAGTCTTATGATAGGTCTGAACTTCAAAGGTTTCTAGACAAGGTTCATAGAGAGGTGGCTGGGGATGAATGTTTCAAAAGATGTCTGGGACATCCAGCTTTCTCACACTACTGCATGGCTCTTTATAAACAGGCCAAGCAGATTTCTTATCCCTCTACAAGTTGAGAAAAAAATGGTAAAACCACAGCAAAATTACCTACTATTCTGTGTGTGTATTGTTTGATTTTGTTTTGGAAAAGGGGGGAAACTGCAATCATATTCTCAGAGTCAAACGTTCTCCTAACGTTTAATTTTGGAGTGCCCCATGGCCCTGTCCTTGGCCCTCTTCTCTATCTACATACATTCTTTTGGTGATCTCCTTCAGTCTCATGACTTTAAAATATAATCTGTATGTTTACTGACATCCAAGTTTATATATCCAGACTGGACTTCTCACCTGAACTCCAGACTTCTATATCCAACCATCCTCTTGACATTTCCATGTGGATGTCAATCAGACCTATTAAATTTAACACTTCTAAAATCAAAGGTAAATGCTTCTTCCCCCACAAATCTACTCCCCAGTCTTCTCCATCTTGGTTAATGAAAATTCTATCCTTTGAATTCAGTTGCCTTAGCTTACTTGACTTCTCTGTTTCTCTCACCCTATATCTAATCCACCAAGCAAGTCTTATTGGTTCTAACTTCAAAATGTATCCTAGATATGACAACTCCTCAGCATCTTTACTGCCTGCTAGCACTCTAGTCCAAACTACCACTAGGTTTTCCCTAGATTATTGCAATAACCTCCTAACTGATGTCCCTGCTTCTACCTATGACCCCCCTTTAGGGTATATTCTCAAAAGAGCAGCCAGAGTAACTCTTTAAAATATAATAATGTGGGGGTGGATGTGGCTCAAATGGTTGGGCATCCGTCTCCCATATGGAGGGACCTGAGTTCGATCCCCGGGACCTCCTGGTAAAAAAAAAAAAAATTGAAAAAAAATTTTTGAAAAAAAAAATGTCACTTTCTGCTCAAAACTCCACAAATAGCTACCCGTGCACTCGGATCAAAAGTTGAAGTCTTTACAGCTGGCCTTCTTGCTCATTCTGTTCTAGTCACATTGGTTTTCAAGTATACCAGGCAAGCTCTTGCCTCAGGATCTTTGTAATTGCTGTTCCCTCTGCCTATAACACTCTACCTCCATATATTCATATAGCTCCCCACTTTACTTCCTTTAAGTCTAGGCTCAAATGGTGCTTTCTCTGTGAGGCCTATTGTGACCACTCCACTTATAACGATAATCCCCTATCCCATCCGGGCACTTTTATTCCTCCTTAACCTACTCTATATAGTCTTTCCATAGCACTTATCACTTTTAGCATCCTATATACTTTACACATTTATTATATTTATTATCTGTCTCCCCCACTAGAATGTTAACTCCACAAGAGCAGGGGTTTTTGGTCAGTTTTACTTGTTGTTGCTTCCTCAGAATCTAGAGAAGTACCTGAACATAACAGACAACTAAAAGTACTTTTTGAGTGAAAAAATGGGAGTTAGTTGTTTTTGGTATTAAGAGACATTTCTGGGGTCAAGTGGCTACCAAGGCAAGTTTTATTTTCTGGTAAATCTTAGTTCAAAGCTAAACTTTGCCAGCAAATTTCAGTCTTGTTCTCTCTTTTATTTAGTTTGAAAACCTTATATTTAATTGCTTCTCTCTTTTGGAATACTTCCAGCAGATCTCTCACTAACATGCTGCCAGTTATCTATGGCGGATCCCTTGATATCCATGAATTAGTAATTCTTTAACAATATCTCCCTTACCAATTCATTTTGAGAGATGATTAGTAATTTAAACCTGGACTGGGACAGGTACTCTGCTAATTTTGAGGGTAGGTTTTATTTAGCTTGAGTGCCACTGACTTGCCAAAAAAGCAAGAGGAAAAGAAACGTTTTCCTAAATAAAGTAAGGAAATTCTTATTTTCTGACAGATATAACTACCCACCTATGTCAAGGACAATAGAAGAATGCTGTTGCTCTACCCACTGAATCTTGATACTGAGTAGCCTTTTAAGTTGTCCTTTAAGATGTTCCTTCACTCGAGGTGAGATGCTACTAGCAAGTCAATTTGAATGTGTAACCTGCTGAGTAAAAAACCAAATGGATGAATAGGGAATGGAAAAGTATATAAGCCCTAATTTCAGGTCTGCTTCACTATAGCCAAATAAAAAGGTGCAGGGTACAGAGTGTTTACCTAGCAGAGCTTGCATGCCCCTGAATAATTCTTAACTTCCCCGGGCTTCAGTTTTCTTAACTATAAAATGAGGTTCCTAAACCAGGTTTTCTCTCAATTCCCTTCTAATTGTAAGATACCAAAAGTTGGGAGGCCGGTAACTTTACTACATGGAACTGGTTCTTCAACAATTCCCTTAAAACAAAAGCAATTTGTCTTCTGCTCAGTTTCTTTAGGGCACCACTCTGCTAGTTCATCAGTAACTATTCTGTTGACCACTTGTGCCCTCTAGTGATAAAATTCAATTATACAACAGTATTGGCTTGGGAAACAGTTTTCTCCAAAGGACTAAAATCTTGCTATGTGGGGAGGTGACAAGAATGCAGCAGATAAAACTCAGTTAAGAAAAATGAAGGTAGGCCAAAGATTCAGGTAAAAAAGATGGAAAGAACCCAAATGGCCATCACCTTCTGCAGTGTGCCTATGTCTGTGCAAACATTCTATGCAATTACTACTACTAAAGAAAACCTTAACACACTTCTGAATATAAAAGCATTTTCAGGTATGATTGGAATAACCCTCTTCCTCACATTAAGATTCAGATTCAGTTTCTTTTTCAGTTAGAAAGACAAAGGATATATTAAGACTTCTGGAAACTGTCTCAGTAATGTGGATGACTGAATATAGAATTGCTTTAAACACATCTCTCAGAGGTGCTAAGATCTCAAATTATATATTCATTGTCAGTCTCACTGATTCGTAGATTTGCCAATGGGGATGGGTTTTGACTAAAACCATGTACTATGTTGAGCTTATTAAGCAAAGTCCCTGGTCTTCCAAGTGCCATTTCTTTGTGTCACTAGCATAGCATCACTGGTCTCTCCTCTATCACATACTCTATTGATAACAAACATCAGGGTCATTCTTGGTAATAAATCCTTCCTGTATATAAATGTTTGTTTTATTTTCTAGCTTAGGTGCATAAAAAGAGGTTAAACAACAGAAGGATGTTCTTAACTATGTTGTTGTTACTGATACATGGGTGAGAGGTTAAAGAATCTTCTTCAGAAATCTTCAAGTGGAGGAAAAAAAAAATCTCTACATATTTCAAGTCATTTCAGTTCCAACCCTGACTGGAGACACAAAAATAGAAATAATAACCAGTGAAGTTTCCTTTCTAACCTTAAAACTGGATATTACTGAATTATTCCATCTACATATGAAGCTCAAGATCAGGTACCACTAATCTGTGGTGACAGAAATCAGAAGAGTAGTTGCCTCTGGAGATGAGAGAATTTTCTAAGGTGATAGAAAAATTCTCTATCTTGATTTGGGTGGGCTTATACTGGTGAATACAACTGTCAAAAATCATCAAATTGTGCATTTAAGATCTGTACAGTTTACTGATTATAAATTACATCTCAGTTTAAAAAAATTAGACGTCAAGGTCTTGGAAAAAATTAAGTTTTGGATCACACCACTCTTATTGAGCAAGCCAAGAGAGATAAGTTTGCTGGCATGACCTCAATAGCAGATGGTTTTAATGAACCAAAAAACAAAAACAAAAACAAAAAACAAAAAACAGAAAAGAAATAATTTCCCTGGCTTTTCAGTAGTATCCATGCTAACCATTTAACAATGCCATTTCAACAGAATGACCCTCCTTTGACTGGGTCACATCAGCTGCAGAGCTGAGTCAACTCTGCTGCCTGATGAGTGGACATGGAGGGATGGGAGAGAAAGTAGTCCTAAGATTCTGCTGATTATCTTGAAGTAGAATTGCAGCAATTTACACTGGGCCATGAGCAGGCATGTTGCTCTGTGGGCCCATATGGATAATGGCATCATGCCTTCTAGTGTTAGAACAGGGTGTTCAGGGGAGAAAAACTGCTAATAGTTTCATTGAAATAAACTGGAGCAATGAAGGAAACAGGCTTTTATGAAAAGGATGCCTCACCTTGTGCTGACTTGTCATTAGTCTTACCTACTACAGTGCTGGTGGGGCTGGAGACTGGCACCTGGAATGCCTTTGTACCAGCCCAGTCTTATTTGCATACATTCAAAGTTACCAGCCTAGAGATAATAGGCAACTTATGCTTCTCTCAGATTCACAGTGGTATCTGCTTGATACATGGTAAATAATGGTAGATGCCACAAGCAACTGGATTAGCAGAATACTTTTCAACTGGACAAATGATTTTCATGACAATTCTCAACAGTCTCTGCCACCAAGAAAGACTTTTCTGTAATTTTAAGTCAATAGTCCTAAAATGAAATTCTCTGGAAAGCACTGCATCAAGATCCTCTAAATTTTCCTTACTTGGTGCCATAGAGTAGTATTTTCCAGTGCCAAGTAGTTTAAAAAAGGTAGAGACAAAGATTTTCACTGACAAAAGACATTCTATGATGATAAAACCTCCCTTGCTGTAATTATGGATTTAAATGGCCTGTTCACCCCTGTAGAGATTATGTCCATTTTAATTCTCTGCAATTTATTACTCAGATTCTTTCTTTAGTATGTTATAGTTCCCCTAGGAATTTCCCTTCATTCACTCTTCTGTCTCCAGGAATTTGGGATATTTCCAGCAAGCAGGGCCCAGGCCTTTATCTGCAGAGAAGAGTTGGATGCCAAGCCTTTCCAAACCCCTGAAGGATCTAAGAGTTGCTGTTATTGGCACAAACCCACCCCAAAGGAACTCTATGCTGGTATTTTTATATGACACAGCTCATGTTAGTGAAGAGGCCAGGTTCAACCAAGGGTAGACAACTCTCACCTATGTCACCATAGTCATTATGGGCATAGCTTTTTGGAAGGTGACTGTTGACTGTTTTGGATCTTGACTATAAAACAGGCAGGTCAATGACATATTATAATATCTCTATTTCCTCTGCTAAAAATGAGTTAGTTGTTGATTTTCAGTATGGGTTATTAAATCTATTCTGAGAACATACATTCAATGAACTGCAAGGTAGAAAAAGGCCATCTTTTTACATAATTCCCAATAGAAATGTACATGTAGTCTTAATTTATTTAGTCAAAACCAAACCCTTCCTTCCTGCAAAGTAATACTCATAAGAAAACTGCTAATTTTCTATCATATCTGAGTGGCTTACAGGGATTTGGAATATTTCCAGCAAGCAGGGCCCAGGCCTTTATCTGCAGAGAAGAATTGGATGCCAAGCCTTAGGGGTCTGAGTTATATAAGAGGCCAGGTGTTTAATCCCCTCCCCCCCTTTTTTCCATTAAAGAAGTTGTGAGTATACAGAACAATCATACATAACATACAGGATTCACCCCACCACCAACTCCTTGTAATCTCATTTTAAAGTCAATATAAATGACTTTTGGATTGTCTGATGTTTTATATTCTCCATTTTTATGTTCTCCTCTATCAGTGTGGATCCATAATGGAAATGGTATCACTCTTCACTTTTCTTCTGAAGATTTCAAAGTACTTTGTAAAATCCAATAACATACTCAGGAGAGAGAAAAAGAAGACAGATCTATAACTGTTAAGGGAGCGACAGCAGGCACAGAAAAGTGTGAGAGACTTGATCAAGAGTACAGGCTTTGTTATGCCACATAAGAAAACAGTACCACCAACGAATACCTGCCATGTCTGTCAGAGGAATGTCTATCTCCAAACTCCCCCTTAGCCCAGACATGGGCATTGGTCCACTGAGAAATTTGCACAGGGCCTGCTCTTTCTTCTATTAAAATCATGTGCACAAGGGCAAGGCTGAGCCCTAAAAGGACATGCCTCATTGGCTTGTCGCTTACCCATGCCTTTTTCACCTCTTCAGAGACGTCAGTTTCATCATCCTGAAAAGGAAGGAAGAAGACAGACAAGAGGATCATTGTTACAGGCATCCTTGAAAGCAACAAGGTCAGCTCCCATCAATTATGCATCTTGGTATTTCAAACTTGGGCAATGAGAATTGACTGCCAAGTGATGCTCGGTTATTGCTGGTTTTAGGAGCCCCACAGGCAGGCACTTTGGAACATCGCCTGTCATCAAAGTCATCAAATCGAATGAGCCACAGTTGGAGAAGAGGTATCTTCAAGAAAGAAAGACTTTATTTCATCTCTGTTAATAGCTGTCAATCTAACTGGCCCTATAACAACAAAATACTTTTATCTAAAGAATAGTTTCTAATAGATGACTATTATGGTCTCATTTCTTGTTTCACCAAATGGTTTATCTAATTTTCAAGTAAGCCATTGGTAACCAGGTATTTCTTGTTTGTTATTTGGCTGCTTGGTTTTTCTAATTCAGTAAAAATGCTATGGTGATTTTTATTGGGATTGCATTAAATCTGTAGATCAGTTTAGGTAGGATAGACATCTTAATGATGGCTGCTTGTTTTTTAAAATGTCAATCACAAAACTGAGTGAGAAGGGGATAGAACAAGATAAGGAGGAGGGTAAATGAAAGTATTGAATGTGTGTTGAACAGGGCATCCAGCAAGAACATACCAAATGAGTCCCACACTAGTTGAGTCTTCTTTTTTTTTTCCCTCAGTAATATTTCCTGACAATCTGCAAGATTCATGGCACTATGCAGGACTGCTTCTTTTGAACTCAACAGAAAGGATGGCAGCCAAAGGTAATGTGATATGCCCCAGCACAGAGCCATCTACTCACATCCTTTGTCCAGAAGTTGATACCCGTGCCTCTTCGTCGTTCCTTGGGCCGCCTCCTTTCTCGGGTAGACAGCGTATTAGAGGACTGATCATCCAAATCTGCTTCTTTGCGCTCTGATCAGAGATTAAAAAAAATATATATATATATATATATATATATATGAGTCTTAAGAATCTGGATTACATGCACTGGGAAAGGGTCAATATTTCCTGAGCTCTATATACCATTTTTGTCCATCTCCTTTGCAGCGTTTGTGGTAGTCTCTGAACTTTCTGAATCAGGGACTGAAGACTGACTTGTTTGTAGCAGATGGGAGCTGGTATAGAGTGAGGGTCTTGATGCAGAAGGAGACACTGGTGTTGTGGGTTTGTCTGGCTGAGTTGGACCCCTCAGGCGACGATAGACAGGCTGGAAATAATACATAGGATGAGATGTTAGAGGTCAAATCCAACCAAAGAATAAGGGTAGTAGGTGTATTCAAAATGAACATTTTCTATATCATGAGGCTTATTGGTAGTACAGGTTCAATCGTTATTGAACAGAACTAAAGTCAGTTAGTTAATAAGCAAAAAGGAAACAGTAGGTCTCCTATTCTAAAAATGCTATTATGTTGACAGCAGAAGAGACAAATCATTCCTAAACTAACCCAAAGGCATCTAGATAGCATTAGCCTTGTTAATAAAAAGTCCTTTGAACTTTATATAAATGGAATTATACAATGTATAAATCAATCAATAAATAAAAAGTCCTTTGATGTTGGAATGAAAATAGGGAGGATCATGGCCCTTTTATATGGAGATTTGAATGGCAAGGTTTAGAAAAATAAAGAGCTCATAAATATGAAGAAGCAGAATGTAGGAGTTAACTGAGAAGAGAAACCAAATCTATGCATTCTACCAATTTTTGATACTCTACCAACTTGTCATAACCAGGCCTATTGAAACTTTTCTTAAATTCCCAGTTTCCCCTTTGAATTTTTTTCCTGTGAGAGCAGATAAAGCCTGACAATAAGCCTTAACTTGTTTCAATGAAGATGCAGAGACAGAAAAATCCTTACTATGCATTAAGTTTACAGCATATACACAGCACACTTTTTTGCCTATAACTTATAAAGACAGAAGCAATAAAATATAGCAAGCTTTGGAGTAAGGCAGAACTTGGTTCAAATTCTAGCTTCAGCACTTACTAGCTGTGTGAACTTGAAAAAGTTACTTAACTTCTCTAGGTCTAAGCTTCCTCATGTATAAAATTAAACAAGATGATATACGTTAAGTGCTGTGATGGTTAATTTCATGTGTCAACTTGGCTACGTTATGGTGTCCAGTTGTTTAGTTAAGCAAGTACTGGTCTGATGGTTACTATGAGGGTATTTTGTGTACTTAAATCATCAGTCAGTTGATATGGCAGATTTTATCTACAATCAATAAAGGAGACTGCCTTCAGCAATGACAGACATCTCATCTAAGCAGCTGAAGGCCTAAAAGGGGCAAATGATGATTTCAGCAGCCAGAAAGAAGAATTTCTGTCTCTACTTCAGCCAGAAGTGAATTCACTTCTCCTGGGGAATTCATCAAAACCTTCATAAGAGTTCCAATTTGTGGCCTACCCTATGGAATTTGGACTTGCCAATCCCCACGATCACATGAGACAATTGCTATAATAAAGCTCATAATATTTACACATACACATATGTATGTGTGTGCATGTGTGTATATATATATCTTGTCAGTTCTATTTCTCTAGAGAATTCTGACCAATACAGGTGCTTAGAATAGTACCTAGTAACAAGTACTCAATAAATATTAGCTGATAAAACAAACAAAATAAATAGTGGAACCTTAGTTTATGAAGCCTAGCCATTCAGAGTTAAAGCAGGAAGGAGTTTCCTTTCTCCTATAACTATGGTGACCACGAATTCTCATCCAAACTGGGACACTTCTGAGGGTGAAAAAGGAGTGAAATTGATTACAACTGAGGTAACTGGGACAATCTTAGGTAAACCAGAAGGAATTTTCACCCTAATTATAACCCTATAGCTTTGACTACCAACTCTACTTGGAAATTGGAACGTAAGTCAACATGTCTATGAGATTTTATGGCATGTGATCTAGGGAGGCTTTGTAAGCTCTTTGATTTGTGGGAACTTGGAGAAGCAACATACTAGTGGTTAGGAGTGCAAGCTGTAGATGGACTGGACTGTCTTATGTCCAAATCTTTGCTTGATTAGCTATGTGACATTTTGGGCAAGTTAACCTCTCTAGGACTCAATTTCCTCATATATAAAACAGGAATAATAATATTTACCACAAAGAGTTGTATTGAGGATTAAAGGAATTAATACATATGAAATACTTAAAATTGTGCCTGGCATAAAGGAAATATTCAATAAATCCCCTGCCCCCCTTTTTTTTCATTTTATTATACTATGACCAGTCTCTTTAGAAATAGAAAGATATCTATTCAAAAGCATTAGTTAATCCCGAGAGGAAAAAAAAAAGTTACATAAGGACTGACATCCTCTGAATTCTTTCAGTCATACAGGTTTGCTAATTAAAGATAGTCATAAAACAGTGTTTTCTATGAGTCCACTGCTAGATAGAACACAACACTTAAGTTATCAGGGAGGAAAGAGAATCCCCAAATGAATTACCCTGTATTTAGCAAGAGTCAGCAAAAATGAGTTCACCTCTTCATCCAGGCTATGCCTCCAGGGCTGTTGGCCCTCCCCAGCTTCCTTTGCCAGCACTCCTGAGGGCTCATGCTTCTCTGTGCTCCCCTCAAGCCCTCTGGTGTCTATGGACTTCTCGCCAGGCTGCTCCTGGGCTTGCCGCTCTGCCCTTGACCGGCTGAAAGTTCTTTCTGCTTCTTGAAGGTCTGTTAGGGTTACACCCTGGGAAAATATCATGAGGTTAGGAAAGAAAGATGGTCTTCAGATAGTTAGTTTCATACTAATCATGGCATAACACTTAATGAGTGAGCAGGGAAACTCCCTGAAAGAGCTAATACTACCAAATTCCAAATGAAGCTCCCAAAATGATTAAAATAAGCACCTTAGTTTGCAAAGAGCCCAGGCTTGAGTCCAGGTCCATTTCCAATGTAATACTTTAGCTTTTCTAATTTGATCTCTAGAAAACAGGTCAACATTGAGGTCTGCCTGTCATAGATGTACTTTTTCCGTATCAAACAGTTCTCCATCTTTTTTCTAAAGCTCCTTATCTTCCCAAGATCAAATGGATACCAACAAAGATTCTCTGAAGGGCAGATATTAGAAGAACTTAATTTTACTCATAGAAAGAAAAATCAGGTTCAGAAAGGTGAAAATTCAGAGCTAAGCTAGGACAAAAACAAAAACCTTAAATTAGCTTTTCTCTAACATTATTTCCCAAGTAATTCTAAGAATCACATGGATACATTCCCACAATTAATGCTCCCCTCAGGCTCAGCAGGACAAAAGAAAAGCAAACGACGAGGAAACATCTGCAGAAGGGAGAAAAGGAGTTGGGAAGAGAGTGAGCTGGTTCAAACTCAATTATTTATATGCTTAAGTCCTCAGAAGAAGAGGAAAATTCCAAAGCTGGAAGTTGAGCAGGTATATTCACAACTTGCTTTTTAAACTATTCATTCATTTATTCACTCAATCTCTTAATAAAGAATTACTGAGTGTCTTCAAGCACTGGAACTACAAAGACAAATCAAAGTATTCTTGTACTAGACTAGTTTTAATCTAGCAGAAAAGAGATAAGAAACAGATGACTGCAATGGAATGTAAGTATTAAGACAGAAACACAGGAGTATAGTAGAGGCTTACCTAACACTGGGTTTTGAAAAGTAAAAAGAGTTGGGAAGGAAGGAAAAAGAGGCATTATGGATAGAGGGAGCCTGTGCAAAGATAAAGAGAGGCAAGAGAGGCCACAGATGATTCAGGGATCTGTAACGTATTTAGCAAAGGTGAAGCATATCACAGAAGAAAGGGGAGGTAGAGAAGTAGAGGGACAATGGGGATAGCAGAATTTAAGAAAGCAGGCAAAGGCTAGGTCATAGAGGATCTGTATGCCATGCTAAGGAGTTTGGATTTTCCCTTTGGATAGATGCTTCTTTTGGTGTAAGACGTCCCTTTGGGAACTTCATGAAGTCTACTGAGATGTTGATAAAATTTTCTCAAAATTAATGTACAGGGAACAGATGTGGCTCAAGCAGTTGGGCACCCACCTCCCATATGGGGGAGGGGGGTCCTAGGGTCCTAGGTTCAATTCCCAGTGCCTCCCGGAAGAACAATAACAATAACAACAACAAAAAAAAAAACAGTCAAAACAAACGATAGAACCAGCTCAGGGAAGCCGATGTGGCTTGGTGGTTGAGTGCCGGCTTCCCACATATGGGTTTAATCCTCGGACCCTGGTACCTCAAAAAAATAAATAAATAAAAAGAAAGAAAAAAAAAGTAATGTACACATTTCAAGGGATTCAAAATTCCCTTCAAGTTCTGACATAGACTTCGCTCTCTTTTCTACTGCATCTTTCCCTTCAAGGTATTTACATGTCCAGTCTCTTCCAACTTCAAATCTATGTCCTCCCTGTCTTTTGCATCCCTTCATAAGCAAACTTAACATTGTTCCAGAGTAGTTTATATTCTCCCTTTATTCCTCATTTATTTATTCAATAAATATTGTTTATTCACAGTATACTAGGGGAAAAGATGGTGAGCAAAAATATAATCAGTCTTGACCTCATGGCAGTTACATTCTAGTAGATGAAACAGACAAATAATCATCAAGCAAAACTATAAATTACAATGATCACAATTACTATAAAAGACAGATGCTTAACCTAGTTTGGGAGGGTCCTAGAAGGTTATTTCATCTGAGATCTAAAGGATGAGTAGGAGTTCACCAGGTAAAGACATAGGGCTAGAGTTCCAGGCAGAGGAAAGAACATCAGCAAGGGCCTGTGTACGGCACAAGGCAGCCCATCACATGTAGCCAGAGTTCAGCAAGAACAGGAAAGTGGGGTAAGAGGAGGCCAGAAAGGCAGCCAAGGGCAGAGGACTGAAGGGCTCAGAAGACATGTTGAGGATTTGAGTCTCTATTCTAAGAACAAGGGGAAGTTAGTGAAAAGTTCTAGGCTGAAGAGTTACGGTCAGCTTTTTTTTTTCCATTTAAAAAAACAATTTATTGAAATATATCATTCATACATGAACATACATAAACAATAAGTATAGTAGAAGTTGTGAACTTACAAAACAAACATACATAACATGATACAGGACTCCCATACCTCACCTCACCACATATACCTTGCATTGTTGTGAAACATTTGTAACAGATTATAAAAGAGCGCTGTCAAACTATTACTACTAACTATAGTCCATGTCTTACATTTGGTGCATTTTTCATCTAACATACCCTTTATTTTTTTGTTCATAAACCATATATAATTTATCTAAAACGTACAATCAGTGGTATCTGGTATAAACATCAAGTTGCACATTCATCACTTCAATAAATATTCGAGCACTTTCATTACTCAAAACAAAACAAAACAAAAAAACCCCACTATCACACCCATATGTTAGCGCTACCAATTACAAATCCTATGATGTGCTCTCACCATTCCAATTCATTTCTAAACATTTCCAAACAACGTTTTATCAATTCTGCACAGATTAAACCTCAGCTTTCCAATTACTAACCACATTCTATTTTCTGGTAACTTATATTCTAGCTATTGACGCCATGAGTTTGCTCATTATCTTTAGTTCATAATAGCGAAATTATGCAATATTTGTCCTTTTGTGCCTGGTTTGTTTCACTCAACATAATGTCCTCCAGGATCATCCATGTTGTCATATGCTTTATGACTTCATTTCTTTTTACACCTGAATAATATTCCATCTTGTGAATACATCACAGTTTGTTTATCCACCCATTGGCTGATGGACACCTGGGCTGTTTCCATCTTTGGTAATTATGATGTCACTATGAACATTGGTGTGAGATGTCTATTCATGTCACTGCTCTCAGTTCTCCTGGGTATATATCTAGTAGTGGTATTGCTGGCTCACATGGTTATCTATATATAACTTCCTTAAGAACTGCCAAACAGACTTCCACAGAGGCTGTACCATTCTACATTGCCACCAACAGTGAATAAGCTTTCCTATCACTCCATATCCTCTCTAACACTTGTAGTTTTTTGTTTTGTTAATGGTCCCATTCTAGTAGGTGTGAAATGATATCTCATTGCAGCTTCGATTTGCATTTCTCTAATAGCCAGTGATGTTGAACATTTTTTCATGTGTTTTTTTGCCATTTGTAATCTTTACAAAAATGTCTATTCAGGTCTCTTGCTCATTTTTTAATTGGGTCATCTGCCTTTTATTGTTGGCTTATAGGATCTCTATCGTGGATATTAGACACTTGTCCCATGTGTGATTCCCAAATATTTACTCCTGTTGAGTCGGATGCCTTTTTACCTCATCACAAAGTCCGTTGAGGTACAGAAGTGTTAATTTTGAGGAGGTCCCATATATCTATTTTTTCTTTTGTTGCTTGTGCTTTGGGTATAAGGTTTAAGAGATCCCCACCTACTACAAGGTCGTATAGATGTTTCTCCTACATTATCTTTTAGGAGTTTTATGTCCTGGCTTTTATGTTTAGGTCTTTGATCCATTTTGAGTTAATTCTTGTATAGGGAGTTAGATAGGGGTCCTCTTTCATTCTTTTGGTTATGGATATCCAGTTCTCCCAGCACCATTTGTTGAAGAGACTGTTCTGTCCAAGAAAAGTAGACTTGGAAGGCTTATCAAAAATCAATTGAGCATAAAGATGAGGGTCTATTTCTGAACTATCAATTCAATTCCATTGATAAATGTGTCTATCTTTATGCCAAGACCATTCTGTTTTGACCACTGTAGCTTTATAATACACTTCAAGGTCAGGAAGCATAAGTCCTCCGACTTCACTCTTCTTTTTAAAGATGATTTTGGCTATTTGGGACCCCTTTCCTTTCCAATTAAATTTGGTCATTGACTTTTTTTTTTTTTTTTTTTTTAAAGATTTATTTATTTACTTTATCCATTTTAACCCCTGCCCCCCTTCCCCATTTGCTGTTTTGTGTCCATTTGCTGGGCAATTCTCTGTGTCTGTTTCCTGCCATCTCTTCTCATCCTCCTCCTCCAGTCTTCACCAGGATTCGATCCTGGAGACCTCCGATGTAGGAGAGAGGTGTTTTGCCACCTGCGCCACCTTAGTTCCTGGCTTTCAGAGGTTTCGCAGCATCTCGTCTTGTCTCTCCCCTGTTAATGTCATCATCTTGCTGCATGGCTCCCAGGGCCTGGTGGCTCACCGGCACACAGAGCCTGGTAGCCCATGCGCCTTTTATATATATATATTTTTATTTTACCAGGAGGTCCCGGGGATTGAACCCAGGTCCCTCCATATGGCAGACGGACGCCCAACCATTTGAGCCACATCCGCCCCCGGTCATTGACTTTTCTATTTCTCAAAAGTAGGGGAATTTTAAATGGTATTGCATTGAATCTATAAATCAATTTGGGTAGAATTGACATCTTCACAATGCTTAATCTTCCAATTCATGAACGTGGAACGTCCTTCCATTTGTTTAGGTCTTCTTTGATTTCTTTTAGCAATGTTTTGTTTCTGGATACAGATCCTTTACCTTCCTGGTTAAATTAATTCCTAGATATTTGAGCCTTTTTGTTGCTATTGTAAAGGGAATTTTTTGTTGCTATTGTAAAGGGAATTTTTTTCTTGATTTCCGCCTCACCTTGCTCGTTACTACTGTATAGAAATGCTACTGATTTTCGTGTATTGATCTTGTATCCTGCTACTTCGCTGAACTCACTTATTAGCTCTAATGGCTTTGTTGTAGATATTTCGGGATTTTCTAAATATAGGATCATGTCATCTGCCAATAGTGAGAGTTTTACTTCCTCTTTTCTAATTTGGATGACTTTTATTTCTTTTTCTTGCCTAATTTCTCTAGCTAGAACTTCTAGTACGATGTTGAATAACAGCGCTGACAGTGACATCCTTGTTTTGTTTCTGATCTTAGAGGGAAAGCTTTCAACCTCTCCCCATGGAGTACAATGTTGGAGGTGGGATTTTCATATATGCTCATTATGTTGTGAAACTTCCCTTCTATAAATATCTTTTGAAGAATTTTTTTTTAATTAAGAAAGGATGCTGGATTTTGTCAAATGCCATTTCTGCATCAATCGGGATGATCATGTGGTTTTTCTCCTTAAATTTGCTAATATGGTGTATTAAGTTAATTGATTTTATATTGAACCACCCTTGCATACCAGGAATAAAATACACTTGATTGTGATGTATAATTCTTTTGATATGCTGTTGGATTTGATTGGCAAGTATTTTGTTGAGAATTTTTACATCTATGTTCATTATAGAGATTTGTTTGTAATTTTATTTTCTTATAATATCTTTATCTGGCTTTGGTTTTAGGGTGATGTTGGTTTCATAAAATATGCTGGGTAATTTTCCTTCTTTTTCAATTCTTTGGAAGAGTTTAAACAGGATTGGTATTAATTCTTCTCAAAATATTTGGTAAAATTCACCAGTGAAGCCATCTGATCCTGGTCTTTTCTTTTTTGGAAGATTTTTGATGACTGATTAAATCTCTTTAAATGTGATTGGTTTGCTGAGTTCCTGTATTTCTTGCAGAGTCAATGTCAGTTGTTTGTGCATTTCTAGAAATTTATTCATCTAGGTTTTCTAATTTGTTGGCATACAGTTTCTTATACTATCCTCTTATGATCCTTTTTAATTCTGTGAGGTCAATAATTATATCCCCCCTCTCATTCCTAATTTTATTTATTTGCATCTTCTTTCTTTCTTTTCCTTTGTCAATCTTGTTAAGGGTATGCTGATTTTATTGATTTTCTCAAAGAACCAGCTTTTGGTTTTGTTGGTTTTCCCTATTTTTTAATTATTTATTTATTTATTTATTTTTTGGTTTTCCCTATTTTTTTGTTCTCGATTTCATTTATTTCTGCTCTAATTTTTATTTCTTTCTTTCTGCTTGTTTTAGGATTGGTTTGCTGTTCTTTTCCTAGTTTCTCCAGTTTTCAGTTAGATCTTTGATTTTAGCTCTTTCTTCTTTTTTAACATAGGCATTTACGGCTATAAATTTCCTTTTCAGCCCTGCTTTCACTGTATCCCATACGTTTTGATAAGTTGTGTTCTCTTTTTCATTTATCTCAAGATATTTTGCAATTTCTTCTTTGACCCACTGACAGTTTAGGAGTGTGTTGTTTAGCCTCCATGTATTTGCAAAATTTCCCCTTTCCCATCTATTATTGATTTCCAGCTTCATTCCATTATGATCAGAGAAGGTGTTTTGTATAATTTTAATCTTCTTAAATTTATTGAGAGCTGTGTTGTGGCCCAATATGTGGTCTATCCTGGAGAAAGATCCCTGAGCACTTGAAAAGAATGTATAACTTGCTGATTTGGGGTGCAATGTTCTGTATATGTCTGTCAGGTCCAGCTCTTTTATATTGTTTAAGTTCTCTGTTTCCTTTTTGATCTTCTGTCTTGTTGTTCTAGCTATTGATGTGAGTGACATATTGAAGCCTCCAACTATTACCGTAGATATGCCTATTTCTCTTTCCAGTTTTGCCAGTTTGCCTCATGTATTTTGGGGGCACTCTGGTTAGGTGCATAGATATTTATTACTGTTACTCCTTCCTGGTGGATTGTACCTTATATTAAAATATAATGGCCTTCTGAATTTCTTACTACTTTTTTTTTTTTTTTTTTTTTTTTTACTGGGAGGTCCCGGGGATCGAACCCGGGTCCCTCCATATGGGAGACGGATGCCCAACCAGTTGAGCTACATCCAACCCCTCTTACTACTTTTTTGCGTTTAAAGTCTGTTTTGTCTGACACCAATATAGCTACCCCTTTTCCTTTTGCTTACTATTTGTTTGAAGTATCTTTTTCCAACCTTTCACTTTCAGTCTATTTGCATCCTTGGGTCTCAGGTGAGTCTCCGGCAAACAGCATATAGATTGCTCATGTTTTCTTATCCATTTTGTCAGCCTCCATCTTTTGATTGGGGAGTATAATCCATTAACGTTCAATGTTATTACTGTAAAGGCATTACTTACTTCGACTATTTCATCCTTTGGCTTTCATATGCCATATTTTCTTTTTGTCCTTCATTTTACCTTTTTTGGTTACCCTTTCTGATAGTCTTCACTTCTATGCCCTCCTTCAAGCCTCTCTCTCTTCTCTTTTCTTTTCTGGCTGCAGACTCCCTTTAGTGTTTCCTGCAGAGCTGGATTCTTATTTATGGACTCTTCTTAGTTTCAGATATTTATATGTGAATATTTTAAACTCACCATCATCTCTGAAGGACATTTTTTTCCAGATAAAGAATTCTTGGCTGGCAGTTTTTCTCTTTCAGTACCTTAATTATATTGTACCATTGCCTTCTCATCTCCATGGTTTCTAAAGAGAAATCTGCACTGAGTCTTATTGGACTTCCCTTGTAAGTGATGTTTCACTTTCCTCTTGCTGCTTTCAGAATTTTCTCTTTATCTTTGATATTTGGCACTCTGAATATTATGTGTCTTTGGGTAGGTCTATTTGGATTTATTCTAATTGGAGTATGCTGTGCTTATGTGTATATTCATGTCTTTCATGAGAGTTGAGAAATTTTCAGCCATTATTTCCTCAAATAATCTTTCTATCACTTTTCCCTTCTCATTTCCTTCTGGAACTCCCATAACACGTATGTTGGTTCACTTGTGCTATTATTCAAATCCATGAGCCCCTGTTTATTTTTTTCCATTCTTTTCCCTCTTTGTTCTTCTCTCTTTTCAATTTCAGTTTTCTTTCCTCTACATTGTTGATTCTTTCTTTCACGATTTCAAATCTGCTGTTGTGTGTCTCTATTGTATTTTTAATCTCACTTATTATGTCTTTCATTCCCATAAGCTCTGTTATTTTTCTATCCAAGATTTCAATTTTTCTTTATGTTCAACCAGTGTCTTCTTTTTATTTATTTATTTATTTATTTATTATTATTTTTTTAACCAGTGTCTTCTTAATGTCTTTTATTTCTTTAGCCATATTGTCCTTCAATGCCATGATCTGATTTAGAAGATTTGTATGAACCTCACTGATTAACTGTTTCAAGTCCTGTGTCTCATCTGGAGTTTTGATTTGTTCTTCTGCCTGAGTCACATTTTCCTTTTTCATGGTATAGCTTGTAATTTTTTGCTGATGTCTAGGTATCTGGTTATTATGCTGAGTTTACTCTGATGTTCAGTTTCTCTCTCTTGCCTAGGGATTTACTGTTAAGTAGCTGTATGCTACCACTATTCTTTGACTCTTGGTTCAATTGTTCTAAATATTTAGGGTTGTCCTTGTTTAACTGCTCAAACCAGGGCTAAGGACCCAGTAATGGGGTACAGACCAGTTTCCAAGGGCCTTAGAGGAGGGTACAGTAAAGGCACCTTTTATTTTATTTATTTGTTACTATTTTTCCCTTTTTGTGCACTTTTCTGGTCTGGGCCCTTTGGCAGACCTCTCAGCTCAGATCCAGGTGCTGAGGGGAATGCAGGCAGGTGGGCAGTGCAGAAGCAATGTCCTCAGGACTAGCCCAGCCTCACAAACAAACTTTCTCAGAAGCTGTTGTCCTCCCTCTGCCTCCTCAGCAACCAGCCCTGAACAGTAGGGAGGGTGTTTGAGAAGGCAAATTATTTTTAGCTTCCTGCAGTGCAAACAATGTCATGGCCCCACCTGGCCTGGAAGTGTGTGACCCCTCCAATGCAGCAGACCAAGTTCGCTGGCCAAAATCTGAATTTGCTGTAGGCTATTGCTCCAAGGGTGGGGGGAAGGGTGCCAGCTGCTGCTTTTGCACCTTTACTTACAGGATTTTTCAGCAGCTGAGACTCCTTTCTTTCACCCCTCTCTCTTCCAGGTGGTGTCTTGCCTTCCCCTGGTGTCCGCCTGTTCTCTAGCTATTTTTTTCTGGGAAAGAAGTGACCCCTCTGCTTCTCTAATCTTCCATCTTTCCAGAAGTCACACAGTCAGCTTTTATGTTGAAAATACCTCTCTGGATGCCACATGGACTTCAGATTGCAAGGCTGGTAAGGGAAGGGTCAGAGTTCATAAAAGTCATTATTAGCACTCCACCATGGGCCAGTACTCCACGTGGGCCAGGACTCCGCATGGGCCAGCTCACCGCACAGACCAGCTTGCTTTTCACCAGGAGGCCCCGGGAAATGAATCCTGGACCTCCTATATGGTAGATGGGAGCCCAATCACTTGAGCCACATCCGTTTCCCACAAAATTACTTTTTAGAAAAGAAAAAGAGGGGACATACATGAAAATAGATGCAAGGAAACTAGTCTAGAGTAAACTAGCTAAGAGATAATGGTAGCTTGGATAAGGCAGTGAAGTGGAGGCAGTGAATGAATTAGAAAAGAAATTTAAGAAGTAAAATAATAAAATTCGTTATTGAATAGATAAGTTGATAGTAAAAAGGAAAGAGGTGCTGAGGATGATTTCCAGGTTTCTGACGTGTGTAACCAAATGAGGAAGGATGGTGATTCTCTTCACTAATACATAGAACACTTGAAGAGAATGAGGTTAGAGGGAGAAGATGTTCAGTTTTGTTTTAGACATGTCAGGTTTGAAGTGCTTTTGAGATATATAAGTAGAAATTTCAAATAGGCAATTAGATATAAGAATCTGGAAATCAGAGATGATATCAGGACTAAATGTATAAATAATACATTAGATTGATTAAGATAAGATTGCCTGGGAATATAAAGTAAGAACAGAAATGGAATAAGGACCCAGTCTTGAGGACATCCAAACTTTAATGGCTGGATGGAGGAGGATGAACGGCAAAGGAGACAGTGAAGGAAGGAGCAAAGAAAAATGAGGGGAGCATCTTATCACAGAAGGTAAGGGAAGATTTTAATAATTTGGCTTCCAGCACAACCGCTCTACTGACATTGTCCTTGTCAAGTCAACAAGGACCTTTTATGTTATGATATTTCTTTTTCAATCCTCAGCTTTCCTACTTGACCTTTGTAACATTTAAAACTGTTGAACTTCTCCTTCTCATTAGAAACTGACTCTCATTCACTTCTATGCCACTATTATTTCCTGTTTTTTGTCATCTCCTCTGCTTTATGGGCATATCTTCCTCTGTCTCCTTAAAAAACTCAATTTATAGCCTTCTTTCCAGTCTTACTGCATTACAACTTAAGTTTACGTCCTTGTCATTTTAGCTTGGACTATTATAACAGCTTCCTAATAGGTCTTCTTGCTTTCAGGCATGATAACCATACTTTTACCTACCACCCCTATCAATTCTCTGCATGGTAACTTTTGCAAATTATAATGTAGATTATATTACACCATTCCTTGAACTACTTCATTGGACCCTTAGGGAGTCGTGTGTTTTTTGAAACATCTTTATCTTTATTTATTGAGATATCACCTATATATCATAAATTCACCCTTTTAATGTGCACATTCAGTGATTTTTAGTATAATCACAGAATTGTGCAACTCTCACCACTATCTAATTTCAAAACATTTTAATCATCATCCTAAGCAGAAAACCTATATCCATTAGAAGTTACTCCCCATTCCTCTCCCACTATAGATTTGCTTATTCTGGACATTTCATATAAATGGAATCATACAGTGTAGAGCCTTTTGTGTTCTGGCTTCTTTCACGTAACATAACATTTTCAAGGTTCACCCACAATGTAGCATTAGCATATACCAGTACTTTAATCCTTTTTATTGCCAAATAATATTCCACTGAATGGATATACCACATTTGGCTTGTCCATTCACAAGATAATAGACATTTAGGTTAATACTTTTTGGCTACTGTAAACATCAGTGTACAAGTTTTTGTGTGTGAACAACTGTTTTCATTCCTTTGGGGTATATACTTAGGAGTGGAATTGCTGGGTCATATGTTAAAAGTTTTGAGGAACTGCCAAACTGATTTCCAAAGTGGCTGTACCATCCCTTAGGATTCTTAAGATGTAGTTCCTTAAGCACAAGTAGAATAATTAGTCTTGTGAAGGAAATACTTTGAGCCTGGAAGAACAGAGGTCAGATTGGGTAGGTGTAGTTATAAACTCATTTGATTCTATGTAGTATAAGATTAAACACAGGTCAAAGCTCTTAATACAGTAGCTGGAATAAGACACTCATTTTACCATTTTTTTTATTGTGCCTTCCAGTTACAAAAAAATAAAGGAAAGATAGGTAGAGAAAGGAACATAAAAAAGGTCACACTCACTTGAGTAGACCTTCGTGTCTGTCGAGCTTGTCTGGAGCGTGCTTTCCGTAAAGACTCTGCTTCCTCATCCCGTACAGGAGTCAGATATGACCTTCAGAGGAAAAAAAAAAAAAAGCAAAAATAAGACACTTTTCTGCACATACTTAGGGAATGACAAGGTACTTCCACAAACTGGAGTTATTTCTATACTCTAAAAATGAACTTAGGCAGAATCCAAATAACAGGAATGATATCAGCTATCAGTAAAAATCACATAACCCAATAGTTTATTTGTAAATGCATCCCTGTTCCTGTAGAATCATGTCATCTAAAAAACAAGAATTTTATTTCCTCTTTCCCTATCCTTACAAGTTTATTTCTTTTCTCACCTTATTGCTCTGGCTAGAACTTGCAGGACTCGTTGAAAAGGAGTGGTGATTAGTAGGTATCTGTGCTTTCAGAGAGATGAACACTATTTTACCATTAAGTGTGATGTATACGCTAAGATTTCTGTAGATACTCCTCATCAATAAAGAAATTCTCTTCCATTCCTAGTAGGCTAAGAATGTTTTTGTTTGTATGTTTGTTTTGCTTTTTAATCATTAGTATGTGTTGAACATTATCACAAGCTTCCCCCACCCCATGTATTGAGATTATCAACATTTTTCTCACATTGAATGATTTTTGAGTGACAAAACAATACTAAATTCTTGTGACAAACACAGTTTGATAATAATGTGGTATCATCTTTTTACATAGATTTACTTTTATGTAGATTCACTATTTGGTTTAGAATTTCTGTATCCATCTTCATGAAGGAAATTGGCCTGTAATTTGTCCTCCTTGTAATATTCTGGCCAGATTTAGGGATATTAAGGGTATGCTGATCTGAAGTGCATTGGGAAATATTCCCTCTGTCTATTTTTCTGGAAGAATTGGTGTAAGATTAGGGTTATTATAACAGTTGGAAAAGTTCAACAATGAAGTCATCTGGGTTTAGAGTGCTCTTTCTGAGAAGGTTTTAAATAATGGATTCAATTTCTTTAATAGTTTATGGCTATTCATATTTTTCTATTTTGATAATATTTGATTTACAAGGAATTTTCCATTTCATTTTTATTTCCACATTTAGTGGCATAAAATTGTTCATAATATCCTTACAATATCTTTTTTTTTTTTCCTACTGGGGATTGAACCCAGGCCCTCATACATGTGGAGCCACACTCAACCACTGAGCTACACCCGCTCCTTTATGAAATCTTTTAAATGTCTTCTTTTTTTTTTTTTTTTACCTGGTTGTGTCATCATCTCTTCGGTTCATTGCTTCACCACGTGAGGGCCTGTGGCTCTCCATGCCTCACAGGTCTGAGATGCCTTTTTTCTTTTTTTTACCAGGATGTCCTGGGGATCGAACCTGGGTCCTCCATATGGCAAACGTGAGCTCAATTGCTTGAGCTAAAGCCGCTCATTTTAATATTTATAGCAGTGGTTCTCAATTTTTT
This sequence comes from Tolypeutes matacus, assembly GCA_026826555.1. Taxonomy (NCBI): domain Eukaryota; kingdom Metazoa; phylum Chordata; class Mammalia; order Cingulata; family Chlamyphoridae; genus Tolypeutes; species Tolypeutes matacus. The sequence goes on along the minus strand of JAKSZT010054304.1, from coordinate 44,397,524 downwards.
TTTTTACCTGAGGAGACTTTTACACTCTTAAAAATCACTGAGCATCCCAAAGAGCTTTTGTTTATGTCGGGGAGTATATCTATCAATATTTACCTTATTAGAAATTAGAATTGAGAAATTTAAAAAATATGCATTAATTCATTTAAAAATAATCATCCCTTACTTGTTAACATAAAATTAAAAAAAAAAAAACTTTATTTCTTTAAACAAAAAAATTATTAAGAAGAATAGCATTGTTTTACATTTTTGCAAATTTCTTTAATGTCTGGCTTAATAGAAGACAGTTGGATTCTCATAGCTGCTTCTGTGTTCAATATGTTGCAATATGTTGTTTTGCTTAAAATATATAAAGACTATCCAGCCTCACACGAATATGTAGTTGAAAAAGGGAAGACTACTAGAATATCCTTTTCAAATAATTGTGACAATCTTCTTTAATACTATACCAAAACTCACAAGTCATAGTTTCTTTAAGGATAGTTGCAATGTGGAATCTGAAGCCATGTCAATAGACTTTCCATATTGTTACATTAAAATCCATTTGTCTATCTTGTACTTTGAATGGATCTTCTTACCTCTGCATGCTTTTGTAACATCATTCATTGGTCATGTGGAAAATATTTGTGCACTAAGTTATACAGATCTTCTAAATGCTGACATTTCTTTATACAATAGTAAAACCTTCACATTTTTTAATATCGCCATCAATCCTAGAATAGTCTTTACATAACAGGAAGCTATCAGTAATAACACAATAGCAGTTACAAGTTTTCTAAAATTCTAATTTTTGCTAGAATTGGCAACAAACACTATCAGCTATTTTCTTTGAAGTAACAGGCTCTGTTCATTTTCAAGAAGGTGTCTGCCAAATATCCAAGACTGAATAGTCATAGTTTGACCATCAGTCTTTCAAGTAAAAATGGTGTTCCATGAAAATGCAGCTAGTTCCTCTCTCCTTCCCTTCTTCTGGAGCTCCAATTATACTTATGTTAGACTTTATTAGACATGTCCCATTTATTTATTATGCATTTTTTCTATATTTATCAATTCTTTTATCTCTCTGGGCTTCATTCCGGATATTTTCTACTGTCCAATTTTTCAGTTCACAAATCCTCTTCAGTTGGTCTACTGCAAACTCACCCATTGAGTTTCTTAATTTTAGTTATTTTATTTCTCAGTTCTAGGATTTCCACATGATTCTTTATGAATAGATTACAGTTCTCTGGTGAAATTCTCTATTTTGTGTTCTATTTTCTTGAACATACTAACTATACTTCTTTTAAAGTCCATGCCTGATAATATAAATATCTGGATCTCTTTTTATTGTCTGTTTTCTCTCTTGGTTTTTGTAAATTGGTCTTATTTCTTAGTATGTCTAGTAACTTTTAAATTAATGCCAGACATTTTTAATAAAAATTGTAGAGATAACTTAAGGCTCTGAATGATTTTCTCATCCTCCATAAAAGATATTCTTCTCCTTCTGACAGTTAAATTATGGAAGTAGTTCTCAAACATTCACTTATATCAGAATCACTTGGAGGGCTTGTGAAATGCACACCCTCAGAGGTCCTGATTCAGCAGGTTTAGGGTGGGGTCTGAAAATTTGAATTTTAAATTAGTTTCTCAGATGCTGCTGCTGATTAGGGGACCACTTTCAGAATCACTGCTGCTAAGGCAAATTACCTTAATCCACTTTAAGATTGAATTGATTTGGAAGACTGGCTTCAATCTTTGCAAGGACTGGTTTATTTCTGGTAAGTCTTTATCTGTAGGGAGTTGCCCTTTAGTGGTCCCATGCTGAAAGTATATCTATTGGAGTCCCTTTTCCTCAGCAGATCCTTAACCTGATTTTGTTCCCTCAACTCCACAAGACTGCTAAAAATCTTTTCCAGTGTCTTAGCCTCATAGTTACTGCTTTACTAATCAGCAAATGACTCAGGAGGAAAGTACAACCAAATGTTTGGTTCACCTCTTTATAGTCCCTCCTCTCTCCAGGATCTTTTTTTTAAGATTTTATTTATTTATTCATTTATCCCCTTCCCCCCCCCCCGCTGCTCGCGTTCGCCGAGTCAGCCAACCACGCCGTGCTGGCGGGCCCGCCCCCACCAGGAGGCCCCGGGAACCGAACCCGGGGCCCCCCATATGGCAAACGGGAGCCCCACTGATTGAGCCATAGCCGCTTCCCATCTCTCCAGGATCTTGATCCTTCAAGTCCTCACTTCCTTAGTAACTCTCTAATGTCTTCAAAAAATACTTTTGTCTTATTTTTGTTCAGTATTTCTCAGTGGGAGAGTTTGTCTAATGCAAGATGTGCCATAACCTGAAGCAGAAGTCACCAACCAGGCTATTTTAATAGTCATATTCTTTTCCTTCAGTGTGGATTAATAAATTCGGAATTCTAATATATGTATCAATCTACTATGAGATTGGTAGGCCTGAGTCCTTTCTTAATATATTCCTCCCCTCTGTGTGAACTAACAAAAGCCCCCAAACTTGCAGAGCTGAGGACCAGACCTTAGGATTAGTAAGAAAGCATATTGAGGAGTAACATCTCATGAAGGCTTTTTTTTTTTTTTTTTTTTAATTAGAGAAATTGTGGGTTTACAGAAAAATCATGCATAAAATACAAGGTTCCCATATACCACCCTATTATTAACACCTTGCATTGGTGTGTCCCATGAAATCTTATCTGGATTATCAGTTAGCCTGCTTAACTCACATGCCATTTCTAACCTGCAAAACATACATAGCATCATTATTATACTCATTGTTGACTGTTATTTCTTCTTTATATACTGGGGAGAAACCACAGTAAAACAGAATTTCTAAGATCATTATCTCTCTGCCTACTCTAGAGAGTTTTATGGAATGAGACAAATAGAGCTAGTAAAAATGGGTCTGGTAAGTGAGATTATGAATGTTTCACTTGACTTGGAGTCAAATATTTGAAATCATGCATGTTTTTCATGGGAAAAAAATTTCAAAACACAAAAATATGAAACCAAAAATCAACTGAAATCCCACCACATAAAAATAACTTCATTTCTATTTGACTACATATATGTCTAGATTTTATCTATGCATGTATAGATTAAATGCATATATTTATATATATATAAATATGTAGTTTGGGTATTTTATAACCTGTCAATATATGAGATTATATTATTTAAGTCATAAAGAAAAAAAATCCCATGAAAACAAAATCCAGAAAATTCCAGTGCTTGAATTTGTATAAGTCTTTGAGGAATAAGGTAGCATTTTCAGTCATCTTCTTCTTTATGTTAATGGAAATTCTCTGGCTCACGGAAGTGATGTACATAAGTTACGACTGCCTTGTGGACATACTATATTTTCAGTACATCCTAGGTCCTTGAACTTGTACAACCTCGGAATGGGGGTCAGCAAACTCCAGCCCTTAGGCCAAATCTGGCCTGCCATATTTTTGTAAACAAAATGTTATTGGAACACAGTCAAACCCGTTTATTCATGTATTGCCTTAAGGTTGCTTTTGCACAACAGCAGCAGAGTTTAAAGTTGACATGGAGACCACAAGGCCTGCAAAGCCTAAAATATTTGCTATCTTATCCTTCAAAGAAAAATTTTGTTGACTCCTATGCCAGACCAAGCCCACACTCAATACCCCTGGCTCTTTCTGAAAAGCATTTGCAACAATGCCATGAATCTAAATTCTACATGATTCTTCATTATTATGAAAGAAGACAGACCACAAAATAGAAATAATAGCTCCTTGCATATAATGGTTTTATCCAGATAAAACCAGGCTCACATCCCCAATTCAGTGACATGGGAAGTAATTTGATGACCATATCTTTCTACTGTGTTTTCCATTAGGCAGGAAGCATTTTTTCTTTGTATTTGCTATGACTTTGAGGTTACATAGAGAGCATTCCAATAATTGATTACAGTGAATTAAGCACAACTTGACAGAAATAATTTATTCTCGGCCTCTAAAGTGCACAGTGACCTTTTATGTTTATAGATGGAACAATTTTGCCTTAAGAAGCTTTATAAAATGCCTAGCAAATCAATAGTGAACATCAATAAGGTCACAAGAAATAATGATAGAAGACCTAAAATATCTTCTGATAAGTATGGTGTAGTGATCAAATACCTTAGCATGGGAATCAGATTGCTTGGGTTTTTCCCTGGGTCTTCACTTTTACTTGTTGGATAATCTTGGATAAATTATTTAAGCACTCTAAACCTAAGCTTATAAGATGGATATCTTAACAGCTGTAAGAGATATTAACAAGTATTAATAGGGTTGCTGTAAAGATTAAATGAAAATCTATGTAAAGCACGTAGAACAGTACATAGCACATATTACATACTCAGTACAGCTCAACTGCTGCTCCTGCCACTACCACCACCACTACTACATTATTTTCATCACCACATTTAAAGCTCAGTCATGGTGATTTGGAAAAGAAAGAAAGGCTGGCTACACTATAGTATCAACCCATCTAATCTAAAAAAAAAGTTCCCCTTGGGGAGTGGATGTAGCTCAAGTGGTTGAGTGCATGCTTTCCACGTACAAAGTCCTGGGTTTCGACCCCCAGTACCTCCTAAAAACAAACAAACAGAAAACCCAACTCTCACTGGGGAATGGATGTAGCTCAGTGGATGAGCACCTGCTTCCCATGTATGAGGTCCTAGGTTGAACCTTGGTACGTCCTTAAAAAAGTTCACCTTAATTATTTTTCTCATAAATGGATAACTCATGTAGAAGAAGTCAATTCCCTTGAAAATGTTCTTCCTGGAGGGTCATGGGAGTATCTAAATAAAATAAAAGTACTCTATGTGGAAGAAGAATGAAAGAAAAATAACCATGATTTCCAAGGAGAGAGCAAAACTGCTTTTCCTACAGTGATATGAAAATAAAATTTTCTTCTGGAATCTACCAATGGGAAATTGGTTTTTGAAAGAGCCTTAAGGAGTCCTACGCCTCAAATCTGTTCTGAAAAGCAAAGGGTACTTAAATGTATTAGCTTCAAACAGGGAAGAACCAAGTTGGGGATATGTCTTGTGTAGCACTCAGAATGCCATGATTGTAAATTATGGGATACTAATGGTCCTGTAAGATATCTTATCATCCCTTGGAATAGGAGATAAGGAACATAAGCAAAGGTAACTCCGAGAGGTCATATTCAGAGGAAGCATATATGTATAGCTATAAGGGAGGGGGGGAAATGTAGAGGAATAACAGAATCATTGACCTTATGGCTAAAAACTTCATGACTTCAAGAAATAATTTATTTCCCAGACTTCAGGTAGAGATGATATAATTATTCCTACTTTATAGATGAGCCCATCAAGGCCTAAGGAAACATTAAAATACTTTCCCAAGGTCGCAATGTTATTTAGTTACAGATTTAAAAGGATATAACCATGGTCTTCCTGCTTCCAGTATATTTTTGCTTATATTATACCTCAATGAAACTGTTTCTTCCACCTAACTAGATTTATAGAGCAAGAAATTTCTGCTTCCAAAACCCAGCAAAACAGAAACTGGAGATAAAGAGGTCTTGCATTAGACTTCTAGCACCTCCTGACATCTCCCAATAGTTTGTCATAATTAATTCTCCATCTTGGGAAAGGATGGTTTTCACATTTCTAGAGGTTGTCATCTACCTGCTATAAGGCTGTCATCAATAAACTAAGTGACAGATAATGTGAGGGACTTAATTCTCCTTTAGAGGATACAGTTAATTCTACAGCTTCTAGGATCCTATCAGGCAAGTTTTACTTCTAATTTTCCTTGCTATTTCTAATTAGAAATGGAATGCCAATACTGCGGTACAACAGAAAGAACAAGGTTTCTAGGTTCTACTTTCAGTTCTGCCATTTACTGCTTATTTGACCTTAAGAGAATCACTTAATCTTTTGGGACCTTAGTTTCTTACTTTATAAAATAAAGGGGTAAGTCTATAGTTTTTAAGGTCCTATCAAGCTTTAAACCGTAGTGAACCATATGCTGATTCTAGACAAATAGTTCTAAGTCTTCTCATTGAAATGTCTATTCATTAGTTCTGGTGCATTTCTTACATTCCATAGGTCACTTTCTCTAGAACAATAGAACTTTGCATGATAATGGAAATGTTTACACCTGCACTGCACATAATGGTAGCTACCAGCCACATGTGGCTACTGAGCACTTAAAACATGGATAGTATGACTGAGGAACTGAATTTTTAATTTCATTTAATTTTAAATAGCTGCATGTGGCTACTGGCTACCATATTGAACTGCACAGCTCTAGAAGTTCTGGGAATCCAACTAAGAGGCATTATTGTCGAGCCCTCTCCTTAAACCTGAAAATCAGATCAACTCATAGAAAATAAACATAACAGAATTTTGTCACAAAAGCAGCTTGTTTGATAACTAAGTTTAAAAGCAATTGATTTAAACTCTTCTCAAGTTAAAGTTCTCATTTTTTCTTCTATGCTTCTGGAGGCATTATTACAGCAATTTTACATTTATACGTGGCAATTTTATATTATATGAGGAGTGCTGGGGCTCCCACCTTTAAGATATTTATAGATATAGCAAGTAGGAACAAGCTCATGGATACAGCACACTTCAAGAGCTACTCTTTTCTTAATTATAGTATTTACACTCTGCTGTCCCTATATGCCTTGCCCCATACCACCCCACTTTCCCTCTGTCCCCTTTGACAAAGAGAGCACCAAGAAAACAGACTGTTACCTCCTTGCGCAGGCCTGCATAGCAGAACGAAGGTCAAAAGATGTGTGGAGACGAATAGCAAAAAGGTAAGTGGCTGCTGGGAAACACTGCAGTCTCAGCATCCGGTCTCCCTTGGAAACTAGAAAAACCTTACACTGCCACTGCTATCCAGCAAGCCAGAGGCAGAGCTTGTAATTTGCTAAGAAGCTGTCTACTAAGAAGGAGGAGGAGAAGGAAGGGGAGGAGAAAAAGGGAGGAAGGCAAAATCTTGGGGCTCAGCAGAGCCAATGCTGCTAACAGTTCCCAAAATACCATTCCATTAGATGCATATTTTATATACTGTACCAAACCAATCAATACTATTCACTAGATATAGACAGGGGAGAGAGAAGAATTCTTCCTCATGTGGAAGAAAATAGAGCAAAAGAGATGCAGCATTCTCATTCTGGTTATTATTTCATCTGCCCTTGGGCTATCCTAGTTGCCGCATCCTTCCAAGTGAGCTGTAAATACTGCCTCACTTGAGGATCAGGAAACGCCAGCTGGCAAATGCCAACAGTGGAAGAGATAGATAAAAAAGACATATGGCAGAAAAATGCAGGGACAAAATTCTAATCTGGTATAAATAGGTTAAGTCTAGATAGAGGGAAATTATAAATTCTGTTCAATTTGATAAGCTAACTACAGATCAGTGTGTCACATATCAGGATATGATCTGATTTTATAGTTTAGGGACTACTGCATTCAAATGATCAAGTGTCATTTTGACCTTTCTTATTCCAGGCTGAGATCAGAACTGAAGTTTAAGCAAGGAACCAGAACTACGACTCTTTGATCAGAATCATTAAAAAAAAAAAAAAAAAGGAAATTACCCTCATCCAAACTATGATTTCCTGATCCTCTAGACCAGTGGTTCTCAAAAAAGGGCAATGTTGTCCCCCAGTAGGCAACAGCGAAGAATTATCTGACTCAAAATTTCAGTAGTGCCAAGGTTGCTCTATACCAGGGATCAACAAACTTTATCTGTAGAGGGTCAGTAGTACAATGTGAGTCTGGTGTTTCTGTGACCTACCCTAGAAAAGCACTGTAGCATCTTAAATCCTTGTAATTTTGAACGTTTTTTTTCTTTAAAACCTGCCAGCCTCAAGTGCCAAAATCATGTTCACAAATGACAATGTTTTACTTATGTAGGTCATTCTACAATTAGTTCTGATTCTGATGCTGAGTTTACTCTGATGTTCAGTTTTTCTCTTGTCTAGGGATTTACTGTTAAGTAGCTGTATGCTACCACTATTCTTTGACTCTTGGTTCAACTTGTTCTAGATATTTAGGATTGCCCCTGTTTAACTGCTCAAAGCAGGGCTAAGGACCCAGTAATGGGGTGCAGGCCAGTTTTCAAGGCCCAGTTTCTAAGGGGAGGGGCAGTAAAAGCACTTGATTGCTTTATTTATTTATATATTTGTTTTTTCTTTCTTCTTCCTTCCTTCCTTCCTCCCTCCCTCCCTCCTTCCTTTCTTTCTTTCTGTTTCATGCACTTTTCTGGTCTGCCGGCAGATGGCATTCTTTGATAGACAGGGGAAGAGGGCCCCTGCAACCCCTCAGTCGGCAGCCACTGCAGTCCACAACCGCTGCAGTCTACAGACTGCTATTTGCTCTGAGGGTGGGGGGATGGGTGCCAAGTGCTGCTTCTGCAGCTTTATTCATGGCATTTTTCAGCAGCTGAGACTCCCCTTCCTTCGCCCCTCTTTCTTCTGGGTGGTGTCTTGCCTTCCCCAGGTGTCCTGAGTCCCAGAGTAGCCCACTAGACAGTCTCTGCCTATCCTCTAGCTACCTTTTCTAGGAGAGAAGTGTTTCCTCTTCCTCTCTAATCCTCTATCTTCTCGGAAGTCTACAGGGCCTGTTGCCAGAGCAATTTCACTGGATTGGAGGTGGGGCAGAATTTCTATTTCAAGAGGTTGAAGAGTAAATGGAGGCAAGGAAGTAAAGAAAGAGAGATTGCAGGACTTTTTCAACATAAACAGGGGAAGGAAGAGTGAGATATGGTAACCCTAGATGGCAGAGTAGGGCCAGAGGTGAATTCTATTAAGATGTGAAAGACAAGCACCTGTCAAGGATAAAACAACAACAACAAACCTTTGTGCAGGTGTATTTTTGTCATGCAAATAGCTAAGCTTGAAGTTCTGCTTCCAATTATTTATGAAGTTTGTGTGCTAAGTGTTCTTTTAAAAAAAACAAACCACCACCAACTTCATTATAAATGAAATCTAGCTCCTGACAGACCCTTGAGATATTACTGTATTTTATTTACATGTCAACTATAAGTAAACCATTTTTAGCACAAGTACACAGGGACTATAAATTATATTCTAGTTCTTCCCTCTCCAGGTGAGAAGACTAAAATTTCTTTGTAGAAAACAAATTAAAGAGCTGGGTGAATATACTTACCTAGAATTATCTAGGAGACTCAGAGGAAGGGGAGGAGGAAGAAAAGTCATTGTTCAAAGAAGAAGAAAAAAGAATTAATTATTGAGGTCATTGCTGTCAGCCAATTCCATTTTTTAGATACTTCTAAAATAAAAATATGCCGGCTCCAGGCTCTGGAATTCTGACAAAGGTCAACTTCTTATACCCAGCATCCTCACCCAACCCTGGCCAAGCCGGCTGACCTGAAAAACAACTTCTCAACAACTTCTATTTCTCATTTAGATTTTTGAGAGGATAGAAAGTTTTCAATTTGCTTCACTTTTCAACCTCTTAAAATAGAAATTCTGCCCCATCTTCCAATCCAGAATTGTTATCGCTCCAGATAAATACTCATTTCCTAGAAGTTCTACCACCCTGTCAAAAATCAGACAATTGTAACCACTGTGCTAACTTTGCTAAGCTTATGGTGTTGAATGGCCCAGCTATGATTGACCCCTAGTAACATTCTCACCATGCATTTCTCAATGGTAGAGAAGCACAAGCACAGGCACTGAAGTCCAAAAAACTTGGTTTTGAATTCTGGCTTTGCCATTTACTATCTCTGGGACCATGGCCATATTCCTTACCCAAGGTGAGCCTTACATTTCTTACATGTATAAAAAGAATACTATTATTTATCTTATAAGGCTTTAAAACCATTAAGATTAAATGCATCTAGCAGGGTACTGGGTGTATAAAAGCTCTAAAAAGAAAAAAAACTTATACCATTTAAATCTTTTGTATGCTTGAAAGCCAACTCAAATTCTACCTCCTCTTATTCCTTGAAGCCCTTTTCACATCATTCACTTTCTTCTCTGAACTCCTAATATACCTACCTGAACATAATATTGCACTAATGTATATCCTTTCTTTAATATATACTCATGGACACTTCCAGGAAGATGGCTGACTAATAAAACATGGGAATCTCTTCTCCAGAAAAATAGCTAGAGGACAGGCTGAAACAGCCCTGAAAAAGATCTTCTAGGGTTTAGGTCAGCAGGCAAAGGATGCACACCACCCTGAGGAGAGAGGGACAGAAGAAGGAAATCACGACAACAGAACCGTGAGTGGGAAGTAGCAGCTTCTGATGCTGCCGGCACCCTCCCCACATTCTTCAGAATTCTCGGGCCTCTGGGCCAGCGACCACAGACAAAGGGGGCTCCAAGGATCTATCACTACCGGAAAGCGGAGAGAGAGGGACACAGCCTTAGGCTGACTCAGGTTCTGACCTGTAAATTTGCGCTATGGAAGCCGGACCCTTCCACACAGCGGTTTGCAATGGGAGCCTAGGAAGGGCTGGAAAAATCCTACCCTCGCAACCTCCCTCTCTTCTAGCCTGGACTAATTGTTGAGGACTCCACAGGAGAGGGGAGAGATAGCCTGGGGCTGACCCTGCTTTTCACTCCTAGGTTTGGTCTGCCCTGTCCCAAGAGCCCTTCCAGGCTGGGTGGAGCTGCGCCATTGTTTGTTTGCCTTGGAGCCTGCAAGGGGCTAAAGATATACAAACCTCCCAATCTCCTCCTCTACTAACAGGGACTGATTGTTGAGGATTCAGAAGGGAGTGGAAATATTTCCTAGCTGGGAAAAGGGGGGCACTACGAGAGAAGCCTGGAGAACTGTCTCAGAAAGTCTGAAATACAAGGCTCTTAGCCCCAGACAGGAAGCTCTATCACATTGATCTGGTCTGTGTCATAACAATTACGCTCCGACCAAGCATTGAATAGAGAGCTGCCAACAAGCGCCACCTCCTGGCAGACCAAGGAAGTGCACATAAGAAAATTAGTAAGTAGGAGAGGCTTTTCCTGGCATCTAAAGCCTCCCTGCCCAAGGCCCTAGGAAACGACTCTACAACCAATTACTGGGTCCAGTGCCCAGTTTTGAGCAACCAGCAATCCTAACGATCAAGGTTGAGCCAAAAATCAAAGAGCTGTGGTAAATCACAGCCTCCTGCCACTAAAACCCCATAAAAGAGAAAGAGATAGAGCATCTAAGTAAAATACAACCTAACCAGATGCCTAAGCACCAGCAAAAAATTATGAGCCATACTAAGAAAATAGAAGACATGACCCAAGAAAAGGAATACAGCAAAGTCCCAGAAGAGATGTAGAATTTGAGAGAACTAATCAGTGAGATGAGCACAAATTTCCAAAATCAAATTAATGAGATGAAAGAGAATATAGTTAAAGAGATAAATGACATCATGAAGACATTGAGCAAACACAAAGAAGAATTTGAAATCCTGAACTGAAAAGTAACAGAGTTCATGGGAATGGAAGACACAATAGGTGAAGTAAAAAATACATTTGAGGCATACAACAGTAGACTCGAAGTGATAGAAGAAAGAATAAGTGATACCGAAGACAGAGCAGCTAAAATTGAAGAGAGAAAAGAATGGAAAAATTTGAGCAGGGGCTCAGAGAGTTGAATGACAACGCAAAACTCAATAACGTACATGTCATGGGAGTTCCAGAAGGGGAAGAGAAAGGAAAAGGGGCAGAAAGAGTATTTGAGGAAATAATAACTGAAAATTTCCCAACTCTCATGAAAGAAATGAACTTACAGGGAAGCGGCTGTGGCTCAATCAGTAGGGTTCCCGTTTACCATATGGGAGGCCCCGGGTTCGGTTCCCGGGGCCTTCTGGTGAAGGCAAAGCCCGCCCGCACGGCATGGTTAGCTGACCCAGCGAACACAAGCAGCAAGGGGGGGGGATAAATGAAAAAATAAATAAAAAATCTTAAAAAAAAAAAAAAGAAATGAACTTACATGTCCAAGAAGCACACCGTACCCCAATGAGAATAAATCCAAATAGACCTATGCCAAGACACATATTATTCAGAATGTCAAATGTAAAAGATAAAGAGAAAATTCTCAGAGCAACAAGAGAGAAGCAAACGATCACGTACAAAGGACGTCCAGTAAGACTTAGTGCAGATTTCTTTTCAGAAACCATGGAGAAGAGAAGACAGTGGTATGACACAATTAGGAAACTGAAAGAGAAAAACTGCCAGCCGAAAATTCTTTATCCAGCAAAACTGTCCTTCAAATATGAAGGTGAATATAAAGTATTCATAAACAAACAGAAACTAAGAGAGTTTGCAAAAAAGAATCCACCTTTGCAGAAAATATTAAAAGAAGCCTTAGAACCTGAAAGAAAAAGACAGGAGAGAGAGGCTTGGAGGAGAATACAGAAGAAAGAAAAGCAGAGAGGACAACCAAAAGAGTAAAAAGAGAGACAAAAATAAGATGACATATGAAAACCAAAGAATAAAATGGAGGAAATAAATAGTGCATTTTCAGTAATATCATTGAATGTGAATGGATTAAATTCCCCAATCAAAAGATACAAGCTGACAGAACGGATAAAGAACATGAGCCATCCATATGCTGCCTACAAGAAACTCACCTCAGACCCAAGGATACAAACCGGCTGAAAGTAAAAGGCTGGAAAAAGATACTCCACGCGAATAGTAAACAGAAAAGAACAGGGGTAGCTATACTAATATCAGACAGGGGGTCGGATGTGGCTCAACTGGTTGGGCGTCTGTCTCCCATATGGAGGGACCCGGGTTCGATCCCCAGGACCTCCCGGTAAAAAAAAAAAAAAAAAAAAAAAAATCAGACAAAACACACTTCAAATGCAAAAAAGTGATAAGAGATGCGGAAGGCCATTATATATTAATAAAAGGGACGATCCTCCAGGAAGATATAACAGTCATAAATATCTATGCACCTAACCAGGGTGCCACAAAATATGTGAGACAAACTCTGGCAAAACTGAAGGCAGAAATAGGCATTTCTACAATAATCGTCGGAGACTTCAACACCCCTCTCACATCATTAGATAGAACAACTAGACAGAAGATCAACAAGGAAACAGAGAACTTGAACAATATGATAAACAAGTTAGACCTAACAGATATATACAGAACAATGCATTCAAACTCAGTGGATTATACATTCTTCTCAAGTGCCCATGGATCTTTCTCCAGGATAGACCACATGTTAGGTCACAATACAGCTCTCAATAAATATAAAAAGATTGAAATTATACAAAGCACCTTCTCAGATCATAATGGAATGAAACTAGAAATCAATAACAGACAGGAAAAAAGGAAATTTGCAAATGTGTGGAGACTGAACAACATACTCCTAAATATTCAGTGGGTCAAAGAAGAAATTGCAAGTGAAATCAGTAAATATATTGAGACAAATGAAAATGAGAACACAACATATCAAAACTTATGGGATACAGCGAAGGCAGTCTTGAGAGGGAAATTTATAGCCCTAAATGCCTATATTAAAAAACACGAAAGGGCTAAACTTAAAGATTTAACTGAACAACTTGAGAAACTAGAAAAAGAACAGCAAACCAATCCCAAAGCAAAAAGAAGGAAAGAAATAGTAAAGATTAGAGCAGAAATAAATGAAAATGAGAACAGAAAAACAATAGAGAAAATCAACAAAACCAAAAGCTGGTTCTTTGAGAAGATCAATAAAATTGACAAACCACTCGCTAGACTAACAAAGAAAAAAAGAGAGAAGATGCAAATAAATACAATCAGAAATGAAAGGGGGGAAATTACAAATGACCTCACAGAAATAAAAAGAATCATAAGAGGATATTATGAGAAATTATATGCCAACAAAGTAGGCAACCTGGATGAAATGGACAAATTTCTAGAAACTCATAACCAACCTACACAGACACGACAAGAAATACAAGAACTTAACAAACCAATCACAGGCAGATTGAATCCATCATCATAAATCTCCCAGCAAAGAAAAGTCCAGGACCAGATGGCTTCACAGGTGAATGCTACCAAGCATTTCTAAAAGAAATAACACCAATCCTGTTTAAACTCTTCCAAAAAATTGAAGAGGATGGAAAATTACCCAACACATTTTATGAAGCCAACATCACCCTAATACCAAAGCCAGAAGATTCCACAAGAAAAGAAAATTACAGACCAATCTCTCTAATGAACATAGATGCAAAAATTCTCAACAAAATACTTGCAAATCGAATTCAACAGCATATCAAAAGTCTTATACATCACGACCAAGTGGGATTTATTCCTGGTATACAATGCTGGTTCAACATAAGAAAATCAATCAATGTAAAACACCACATTAACAAATTGAAGGAAAAAAACGACATGATCATCTCAATAGATGCAGAAAAGGCACTCGACAAAATCCAACATCCTTTTTTGATAAAAATACTTCAGAAGATAGGAATAAAAGGAAAATTCCTCAATATGATAAAAGGGATATAAGAAAAACCCACAGCCAACATCATACTCAATGGGGAAAGGTTGAAAGCTTTCCCCCTAAGATTAGGAACAAGACGAGGATGCCCACTGTCACCATTGTTATTCAACATTGTACTAGAAGTTCTAGCTAGGGCAATTAGACAAGACAAAAAAATTAAAGGCATCCAAATAGGAAAAAAGGACGTAAAACTCTCATTGTGTGTGGATGACATGATCCTGTATTTAGAAAATCCTGAAGTATCCACAACAAAGCTACTTGAACTAATAAATGAGTTCAGCAAAGTGGCAGGATACAAGATCAACACGCAAAAATCAGTAATGTTTTTGTACACTAGTACTGAAAAATCTGAGGAGGAAAATTCTATTTTCAATGGCAACAAAAAGACTCAAATACCTAGGAGTTAATTTAACCAAAGAAGTACAGGACCTATATGCATAAAACTACAAAACAATGCTAAAAGAAATTTAAAAAGACCTAAACAAATGGAAAGACATTCTGTGTTCATGGATTGGAAGAATAAATATCGTGAAGATGTCAATCTTGCCCAAACTGATTTATAGATTCAATGCAATACCAATCAAAATCCCAACTGCTTACTTTACAGAATTAGAGAAGGCAATTACCAAATTCATCTGGAAGGGTAAGTGTACCCGAATAGCCAAAAGTATTCTAAAAAAGAAGAGCAATGTGGGAGGAATTTCACTGCCTGACCTTGAAACATATTACAAAGCTACAGTGGTCAAAACAGCATGGTACTGGCATAAAGATAGACATAACAATCAGTGGAATAGAATTGAGAATCCAGAAATATACCCTCACCGATACAGTCAACTGTTTTTTGACAAACCTACCAAGCCCATGCTAATGGGAAAAAACAGTCTCTTCAACCAATGGTGTTGGGAGAACTGGATATCTATAACCAAAAGAATGAAAGAGGACCCCTATCTCATCCCCTATACAAGAATCAACTCAAAATGGATCAAAAGATCTAAATATAAAAGCCAGGACCATAAAACTATAGAAGAAAATGTAGGGAAACATCTTCAAGACCTTGAAGTAGGTGGTGGTTTCTTGGACCTTACACCTAAAGCACATGCAACAAAAGAAAAAGTAGATAAATGGGACCTCCTCAAAATTAAACACTTTTGCACCTCACATGACTTTGTCAGAAGGGTGAAAAGGCAGCCGACTCAATGGGAAAAAATATTTGGAAATCACATATCTGATATGGGTTTAATATCCAGGATATATAAAGAGATGTTACAACTCAACAATAAAAAGACAAATGACCCAATTAAAAAATGGGCCAAAGACTTGAAGAGACATTTCTCTGAAGAAGAAATACAAATGGCAAAAAAACACATGAAGAAATGCTCAACATCACTCATGATTAGGAAAATGCAAATAAAAACTACAATGAGATATCATTTCACACCTATCAGAATGGCCACTATTAAAAAGACAGAGAACTACAAGTGTTGGAGAGGATGTGGAGAGATGGGAATACTTCTTCACTGTTGGTGGGAATGCAGGATGGTACAACCACTATGGAGGACTGTTTGGCAGTTCCTAAAGAAGTTGAATATAGACTTGCCACGTGACCCTGCAATACCACTACTGGGTTTATACCCAGAAAAACTGAGAGCAGTGACATGAACAGACATCTGCACACCGATGTTCATAGCCACATTATTCACCATTGCCAAAAGTTGGAAACAACCTAGGTGTCCATCAAAAGATGAATGGATAAACAAACTGTGGTCTATTCTCACGATGGAATATTATGCAGGTGTAAGAAGAAATGAAGTCATAAAGCAGATAGCAACATGGATGAACCTGGAGGACATCATGTTGATTGAAGCAAGCCAGACACAAAAGGACAAATACTGTATGAATGCATTACTATAAACCAAATATATTGTGTAATATATTGTTTGATTCAAAAAAAAATTTATATGTATCCATTACATTTAATTGAGAAATGTATATATTTATTCATCTGTGTTTACTTTTTAGTTTTTTAATTGTTTATATTTTCAATTACTAAATGTACAAAATAAAGTTAAAAAAATGTTAAAGAAATTTATATATACTCATGGCTTACTGAGTGCATATTTGGTGTCATCAATCTTGGCACAATCTAGAGCAGGGGTTCTTAACCTTTTTTGTTCCATGGACCCTGTGCTGTTCAGGTGAAAACCACGGACCTCTTACTAAGTCCACACTATACTGTATATTATTTAATAATATATCACAACGGCACCAACACGTCCCCACAAGAATATTGTTTGTTTTTTTAAAATTTCAGTTCAAGCTTACTGACCCCTGATTAAGAACCCCTGATCTAGAGCATATCCCTTTCTTATTACACCCATATTTCTTAACACAATACTGAGCACATCAATGGCAAGATAGTCATTGAGGACCTAAAATCATGATTTTAGAAACCAGCGCTACCTACAGATCTCCTGATAAAGAGACTGAGACTAGAGAACTAAATGGCTTGCCTGAGAAGGCATAAACTGTGTTCTTAGCTGAAGAGGAAACTAGGCCACCTGCCTTGCAACCCAGGGAGCTTTTTACCTGGTGAAGGTAAGATTGTGAAGAAGGACCACAGAAGAAGTCCATGAGGGCCTCCGCAAGCCAGAAAACCTTTGCACTCCTTCTGTTATAAAACACTTAAAATGGAAAGCTCATCTGTAAACTAATCCAAATAAAATAGAGTCTTTGGGAGCTTTATCCCCCTAGCAGATCAATTGACATGCCTCTGCTGCCATCTTACGGAAGAAGAGGCTTACTGCCTATACAGGGACTTCTTCCACTTCAACAATTTTATTCAAAAAGGTTTTACCCATCACTTACTATGTACTAAACTCTGTGTTGTGAAGAAAACCCAATTTAAAAAGCACCCTTTAGAAGCTCACAATATAGTGAGGAAGAGAGACAAGAGGCAATTTAATTAGTTATACTAGTTCTAAGAAGAAAAAGAATCTGAGAAACGAATGTTGGTTTCAGTCTGGAGCTGGGGCAGCAGGGTAGTCAGAAGTGGGGTTTAATCTGCAGGAGTTCTTACCATATGAGTAAAACTTTGTTAAGCAGAGAAGGTGAGGGAAGGTCATTCCAGAAAGAAGGCTCAGCATGGACAAAGGAAGAGGGGCAAAAAGTAAAACATGACCTGGGAATGTCTAAGTTTTCTACCTTGAGTGGGTATATAAGGTGATGCAATTATCAAATTACAAAGATACAAAATATAGAAGAATAGAAGGAAGTAAGAACCAAAAGTATAGTTCTGGATAAACTGAATTCAATGAGTCTGATGAGTAATATTTCTTAAAGGCCAAAATGACTGATCATCAGCAAGATTTTCTATAATGCCTAACTAAGAACAATTTTGAATTTTGTTCAGAAACTGTTCCTCTGAGCATACAAGATCAATTAAGAAACTTCTCATTTTATCTATATGGGGAAGCACTTATTTCCATTAAGAGTCCATCTGATTTTACAGTATTCAGTAAGCAAATAGCTTTAACCCAGACCTCACTGAACTAGTCTCTTCATTTTATAATGTCTTGTTCAAAGGCCAAGTCAAGGAGCAATATACTCCTTCTACCTAAACCAGCTTCTCTTTGTAACTCCCCTAAATATCCAACAGTTTTTTCCTTTTATTTACTTAAAAATATATATTATGTAATATTTAAGATGTACAAAAAGATATAAAGAATAATACAACCACCATTTGTGTACCATCATCCAACTTAAGAGTAATATTACCAATACTGATTTCCTCCTAAAAAGAGCTAAACATATTCCTACTTCTTGAAATTATTAATTGTTCTCTACTATCTTACATCTCTTAGGTAAGATCCTTAAGTCAGTGCACATGTTTGAATTCATTAGGAATATGGGGACACACCAGAGATGCTCCAAACTGGATATTTTGAACACTTAGTATCTTACTTTTACCCCAGCCCTCCTCCCCCAAACAAGCATGCAACCAAGCCATCTTCCCAAAGAACTACCAGGAAATGGAGGGGGAAAGGACAGAGAATAGAAACAATACATCTAGGGTATCAAAGCTGTCAAGCAAAGAAATTTTACCTGCTGCTTCTGCCATTCCATGTCCACCACTTGCTGATGTTTCAACTCTTAACCACCTGTGTCAGCCTCCAAACACAGAGAGGGATAGTAAACTATGGCAGAGGCTTGTCTCAATTCCCCAGAACAAAGAGATCAACTTCCTGTGCCTCTGATTTCCATAAAACCAGGAATGGCAAGGAACTCCACTGCCAGCTCAAACCACTCCAGGTCAGAGCAGATCAATCTACCTCAGACACACCTTGCCACACACCTGCGCAACAACTTTCCCAGAAGCCCAATTTTCAACAATAGGACAGCCACTCCTCTGGCTGCCCTTCCCTAGTAAATACCAGAGTCCACTTTATGAGACTATTACAAGTGATTGTCTTTTTCTAACATGGGAAAAGCCAACTGGTCCCTCCTACAAGTCACCAATACAGCTCTGGAAAATAAACCACTTTATCAGAAGGAGATTAACTGTAAAAACATGGCTGATAAGAGCTTTGAATAGCAGGTGTTAGGTGACTGTTCACTTCACTCTGAAGTGGTTGGAAAATTGGGATAAAGCCACCAGAGACTCTGCAACATCAGGGAATAGATTCTTGTCCTTTCTTCTAAATGTATGTGTCTATGTCCTAAGGGAGAGGAGGAAAGTTCTTAAGCCCTCACTCCAGAAATGTTATGTGGTTTGCTGGGGGACTGCATGACAAATGCCCTTGAGTTTAAAAAAAAAAAAAAAAAAAAAAGTTTATTTTCTTGAAGGTCCTTGAATTTTTAAAAAAGTTTATCTTTTTTCTATATTTCTGTTACTAAATACAGCTTATTGCAGACATCATCCAGGTCTTCTTTCCCAGGACTGTTTAATAGGGGCTAAACTAGTGTTATATTTAAGCAGCTTTATTAAGATATAATTCACATATCATACAATTCACCCATTTAAAGTCCAATTTAAAATTCAATGCTTTTTAGTGTATTCAGAGTTATACAATCATCACCATCATCAACTTTAGAACATTTTCATCACCCCAAAAAGAAAAGCCCATATGCATTAGCAATTTCCCACTTTATACATCATTCTCACTGGCCAATTGTACCACACTGCATCAAATCTAAAACACATCAATTGCAAGATACACTTTTGCTTTACTTAATACTAAGAAAAAAAAAGCACTGCCAATTAACCTATGACACATACTTTCTTATCACCATCTTATCAGTTAATTTAATAGTTATTGAAAGAGGTCTTTTAGATGTATTTAGACATATTTAGTAACAGCAATGCACATAACTCAGTACAAGTAACAATATGAACGCCTATGACCCAAATTTGCACAGGTGCAGGAATGACAACTAACAATGATAAGACACTTCCTGATTTCGGAGAGGTTACAATGTGAAAAAATGTTCACCCTAGAGTCAACAATATCCAATATTGGATAGTACTTGGTTTGAAGCAACAGAAGCTGACTCCAGTAACTTAGGCAGGAAAAGAATTTGCAGAAGGGATTAACTAGTGTTTTTAATACAAAGAATATCACTGGGGTAAGAGGCCCAGGCTCAAACTTTCTTGCCAGTGTCAATTGCTGCCATTATTATCATGTTTTGCTCACTAGTTGTTGTGTCAAATAAATTGCAAAGTGCTTAGATTTCTGGACACCTCCTGGCAAGAAGGAAATACATCAGAATTACCTCCTATGGCTGTTACTACTATATCACCGTGATGCAGTTTTTTCCATAGGGCTCCAGAATGATCATCACAGCAATGTATGACAATATAAATAATAAGTAAGGCAATCAGAGGTAGATTAATGGAGATTAATGGGCTTAGATTAAGTACAGAATCTCAAAAGCCTGAGATATAGGATCCCTGTAATATATAGGGCTTAAAAAATATTCATTCTACAAGGCCAACATTACTCTCATACCAGGGTGGTTCAACATAAAAAAATCAATATAATACACCATATTAACAGAATGAAGGTAAAAAACAAAGAAAACATGATCATCTCAATTGATGCAGGAAAGCCATTTGACAAAACCCAATACCCCTTTCTTGATTAAAAAAAAAAGCAATAACACTTAGAAAACTAGGAATAGATGAAAATTTACTCAACACAATAAAGGGCATCTAAGAAAAACCCACAGCTAACATCATACTTAATGGTGAAAGGTCAGGAACAAGACAAGGATGCCCACTGTTATCACTGTTATTCAACATTTTACTGAAAGTTCTAGCTAGAGCAATTAGGCAAGAAAACAAAATAAAAGGCATCCGAATTGGAAAGGAAAAAGTAAAACTTTCCCTGTTTGTACACGACGTGTTCTTCTATACAGAAAATCTTGATAAATCTACAACAAAGCATTAAGTGCTAATAAATGAATTCAGCAGTGGTGGAACACAGGATCAACACCCAGTTATCAGAAGAAATCAAGAAAAAAAATTTCATTTACAATAGCAACTAAAAGAATCAAATATCTAGGAATAAATTTAACCAAGGATGTAAAGGACATGTACACAGAAAACTATAAAACATTGCTAAAAGAAATTTAACCTAAATAAATGCGAGGACAGACCGTGTTCGTGGGCTGGAAAATTAAATAGTGTTAAGATGTCAATTCTACCCAATGCAACTTACAGATTCAATGCAGTCCCAATAAAAATTCTAACAGCTTTCTTTGCAGAAATGGAAAAGCCAATCATCAAATATATACAGCAGGGTAAGGGGCCCCCTAATAGCCAACAATCTTGAAAAAAGAAGAATGAAGTAAGAGGACTCACACTTCTTAAAACTTATTACAAAGCTACAGTAATCAAAACAGCATGGTATTGGCACAAGAATAGGCATAAAGACAAATGAATCAAATTGAAAGCTCAGAAATCAAACCTCATATTTATGGCCTACCAGGTTTTTTTTCATTTAAAATAACTTTATTGAAGTATATCATTCACACATGACTATACGTAAACAATATGCCCAAGTGATTTTTGACAAGGGGGCAAAGACCACTCAATTGGAAAAGAATAGTCTCTTTAACAAATGGTGCTGGGGAAACTGGACCTCCATTTGCAAAACAATGAAGGTGGACCCATACCTCACATACATAAAAATCAACTCATCATGGATCAAAAACTTAAATAAATGAACCAGAATGATAAACTAGAAGAAAACATAGAGAAGCATCTCTAGGACCTTGTGTTAAGCAATGGTTTTTTAGACTTCACAACCAAAGCACAAGCAACAAAAGAAAAAATAGATAAATGGGACCTCATCAAAATTAAAAACTTTTGTGCCTCAAAGGACTTTATCATGATAACCTACACAATGGGAGAAAATATTTGGAAACCATATCTCAGATAAGGGTTTAATAAAGAAATCCTTCAACTCAACAAAAAAAAAGGAACAACCCAATTAAAAATGGGCAAAAGACTTGAACAGACATTTCTCCAAAGAAGAAACGGGCATACCTCATTTTATCGCACTTTGCTTTATTGTGCTTTGCAGATATTGTATTTTTTACAAATTGAAGGTTTGTGGCAACCTTGCCTCAAGCAAGTCTATTGGCAAAATTTTTCCAATAGCATTTGCTCACTTTGTGTCTCTGTGTCACATTTTAATTAAGGTATGTGCATTGTTTTTTAAGGCATAACGCTATTGCACACTTAATATACTACTGTACAGTGTAAACATAACTTTTATATGGGCTGGAAAACCAAAAAATTCATGTGACTCACTTCACTACAATATTCACTTTACTGTGGTGGTCTGAACTGAACCCTGCAATATCTCCAAGGTTTACCTGTATATAAATGGCCAAAAAGCACATGAAAAGATGCTCATCATTAGCCATTAGGGTAATGCAAATCAAAACCACAATGAGATATTTCACAACCACTAGAATGGCTATTAAAATAATAGAAAATTACACGTTTTAGAGAGGATGTGGAGAAATAGGAACACTCATTTGTTGCTGATAGGACTGTAAAATGGTCCACCCACTGTGGAAGATAGTTAGCAGTTCCTTAGAGAGTGAAGTATAGAATTATCATATAATGCAGTAATTCCACTACTAGATATATATATAAAAGAATTGAAAGCAGGGACTTGAATAGATACTTCCACTCTGATGTTCATAGAGACATTAAGCACAATTGCCAAAAGATGGAAGCAAGCAACCCAAGCATCCATCAAGAATGAATAAGCAATATGTGGTATATACACAATGAAATACTATTCAGCTTTTAAAAGGAATGACATTCTAATACATATGAAAACATGGATGAACCTTGAAGACATCAGGTTTTTATTTTATTTTTAGGAGGTACAAGGGATTGAACCAGGGACCTTGTACATGGGAAGCAGGCGCTCAACCACTGAGCTACACCCACTTCCCCAGAAGACATTGTTGAGTGAAATAAGTCAGACACAAAAGGACAAATACTATATGAGCTCACTGATGTGAAATAATTGGAATAAGCAAACTAGAGTCAAAATCTAGAATATAGGTTATCAAGGGATGGATGGGGGGAAGGAATAAGGAGTTAAGGCTTAAAAGGCATAGAGTACCTATTTGGAATGGAAAATGTTTTGATAATGGATGGTGGTGATGGTACCACCATATTGTCAATATAATTAAGAGCACCGAATTATATATTTGAATGTGATTACAAGGGGACATTTTAGGTTGTATATATGGTCCTAGAATTAAAAAATAAATTGAAAAATACCTCTACGGAACTGCACAACACAGTGAACCCTAAGTTAAACCATGGACAATAGTTAATAGCATAATTATAAAAGTGTGTTTTCATTAATTGTAACAAATATACCATACCAATGCAAGGTGTTAATAATAAGGTGGGATATAGGAATCTTGTGTTTTATGCATGATTGCTCTATGAACCCACAAGTTCTCTATTTTAAAAAAAAAAGGCAGGAAACTAACTAACTAAATAAATAAAAAACAGCTTGAAATCTAAAATGGTAGCAATATTAAGGAATTTTGAGTAGATCTTATTTCCAGATGTGCTAGCTCTGGAGAAGGTAGGCACAGACCTCAATGAAAGCCAAAAAGGCATTTTACTAGTAACAACATAATTTATATTGTTTATAAATTTGGCAACATTTATATCTCTAAACATTATGGTAACAACATAATTTACATTGTTATAATTTATACTAGTAAAATTTATATCTCTAATTTGTTTTGCAATTTACAAGTATTTTCATATAGTCTGTTTCATTTGATCCTCACAATAGTCCCATGAGATAGGCTTGGGGACATCTGGGTTGGCCATGAATTATTTCTAATACAACAAGCTTACAAAATAGGTTTTATTTTACCTGTTTGACATATAAGGAACTGGTCAGAGAGGGAAATTGATTTGCCCAAAATCACACAGCAAGTAAGAGGCAGAGTTGGAACTCAATCATTCCTGTCCTCCTTCCACTAAATCAAGGCTTTCACAGTTATCAAGGGTAGCTAAATCTCTCAGGTAGCAACATATCACTATTTTTTCAAAGCAGACATTCTGAAAAAAAAAAAAAAATGACACAGATGCATCATATGCATCTGTAAGGTAGTTTTGTCTGTAAAGGCATCTTCAGCCCTGTGAAGCCTCTTGCCATTCTACTACCTAAGCATTTGGGCCAAAGCAGAGGGTCACTTTTTTCTTTCTTTCCATTTCAGAAATACCTGGAGGACCACAGCATAATCTAATCATATAAGCAATGTAGAGACCTCTGGAATGGCAATATAGTAGGAAATATACCTAAGCTAATACACATTTCTCTCTCTTCCTGTTCAATACTCATAATCAGGAGGAAAAGAGAACTATTTATAGCAGTAAAGAAAATACTTGGTAGTATAGCATTGCTGCAGAATTTTAGATTTTAAAAAGTACTCATTTTAGAACAAAAATTGAGAGAGACTGGAGGAGGTTGTGGAGTCTCTTTTCTAAAGTACCTTTTTCAATTGACAACTGCCTGCCTTTAGGTTGGAGACAGAAGATTGGGTCAAATGACTTTTAAAAACCATGAATCAGAGTTTAATTACTTGGCTTAAATTTCTAACATTTCAAAGATGATGCCAAATTAATCTGCTGACAGTTTCACATTAGCAGGAATAACTCCCAAGCTTAGAAAGACCCCAAGGGATTCAAGAAGGTTGATGGGTATGACCCAGCTAGGAGTGACCACATTCTGACCAAGCAAAGCAGATCACATGTGATGTGGGATATTTGGGAGAGAAAAACACTTTTAGCTTCTTGTGGAGAAAAACATTTTATCCATTTCTATAAAGAGAAAGGGCACCCATAGAAAGAGGATGTAAAATTCAGGGTTGGGGTGGGAGGACGGGGAAAAACCTAGAGCAGAAACAGAGCAAAAGAATCAAAGTGGACACTATCAGACTCTAACATTAGCCAAGGGAATTGTTTACATTTTGTTGCTAAGGAAAACTTGGAGCTTTGGAAAATGAATCCAACCACTACACGATTGTGACAGCTGCTGCTTGGCCCTGATATCCCTGCAGAGTTATCTGCCACTGCTTGCCACTTGCCATTTCTATCCTGCTGTCTGCCAGTCAAACCAACCCCTTTATAATCAGATGACCCTGTGATTTCTATAGTCTTCGGGAGCAATCCAGAAGCCAACGGTGGTGATGAGAGTGCCAGGAAAGTAGAGACTATTGCATTTTGGGATGCAGATTAAGATGGACAGGCCCCTGAATCAAAACCTTTTATTCTAAATGGATAATACTTAACTCCAAAAGAAGAAATGGTTAGTGAGATCAATGAAGAAGAAAAGGAGGCCTGGGTGATGGTCTCCACCATGCCTCTGACTAAAGGCATGATATTAAGCAAATCAGTCCACGCTCTTAGGACCTCAGCATTCCCATTTGTAAAACTGGGGGCATAGCGCCTTTCCTTTCCATCATATAAAGAGATACATTTGAGTGCTTAAGCATTTCAGAAAGAAAAAAATGAATCAAAACAAAACAAAACTTCTCAAATCCAAGATCATGCCCTTCCTAGGTATGAAAAAGTTTTAGAAGTTCTTCCCTGAGCTATATATGCAAATCATACATAAATTATCTAGGGAGGCGGCTGTGGCTCAATCAGTGGGGCTCCCGTTTACCATATGGGAGGCCCCGGGTTCGGTCCCCGGGGCCTCCTGGTGAGGGCGGGCCCGCCTGCATGGCGTGGTTGGCTGGCCTAGCGAGCGCAAGCAGTGGGGGGGTGATAAATGAATAAATAAATAAAATCTTTAAAAACAAACAAACAAATAAATTATCTAGAATCAGGAAGTGGATGTGGCTTAAGTGATTGGGCTCCCATCTACCATATAGGAGGTCCAGGGCTTGATTCCCGGGGCCTCCTGGTGAAGGCAAGCTGGCCTGTGCAGTGAGCTGGCCCAAGTGGAGAGCTGGCCCGTGCAGCAAGCTGGCCCACACAGAGTGCTGCCCCGCACAGGAGTGCTGGCCTGAGCGGAGAGCTAACACAGCAAGGTGATGCAACAAAAAGAGACACAGAGGAGAGACAATAAGAGACACAGCAGACCAGGGAGCTGAGGTGGTGCAAGAGATTGAGCACCTCTCTCCTACTCCGGAAGGTCCCAGGATTGGTTCCCGGGACTGCCTAAAAAGAAGACAAGCAGACACAGAAGAAAACACAGCAAATGGACACAAACAGCAGACAGCAAGTGCAAAAACAATGGGGTGGGGATAAATAAATAAATAAATAAATCTTTAAAAAATTTTTTTTTCTCTAGAATCCTGCAAACTTTGAATGTCTTTGATTATGTGGTTTACTCTTCAATGATCATGGCCTTCTTCACAGACTTACACCATAAAAGAAGCTGTTGTCCCTAGAGTTAAATATTTTTTCAAGTCATTCCCGCTCCCTTACCCCATGCTGATTATAACAGTAACATAAAACAGTAATATAAAACTGATAAAACTCTGGAACCTGGAACTCTGGAAAATACAGAAAAAAATAAAGAAAAAAAAATTATTCACAATCCTCCAGAAATCCAATGTTAACATTTCCATGTTTATTACCAGTTGGCATCATAATGTATCCTTTTGTATCTGACTTTATTCATTTAACAGTATATTTGTAGTTAACAAACTGAGTAAAGAACTGTTACTAAAGAATATAAAAATGAGACATGATTGGCCAATTGTTAGCATGCAGTCCCTGATATATCCCCTCTTAAAATAAAACATTCTCAGAAGAGGAAAGCTTGCTGTGACAGTTTAAATGGGTGGGACCACTCTCCAATTCAAGGGCTCTAATTACATTGCGTATGGAGATTATTTCTGAGAGATGACTTTCCACTGGTTAGGTCTTGCTGTGGCCAGTTTTAAAGCCCCATTTATCCCAACACTCACAAATTGTTTCAAATTGGACCTATGAACACAAGCATGAGCCTCCATCACAGTTTCCCAGCAGGAGTCAAAATGCTTCCACAATGAGCTGATTACAGAGGGAAGCTGTAGCTCCAAGAGAATTAGCACCCAGCATGTTCTTTCAGAAGGGAAATTTAGCTGTTTTCAAAACATGATTTTTTTTTTCTTTCAGCTTATGTATGGTTAGAGGGAGAAGTTGAATGGTTTTAATTTTGTAAAAGCTAAAATGATATTTTGGGTAATCTAAGCACCTCTTAAAATATATGTGTATATATATATATAAATAACATTTTTGTAAGCAAATACACATATATGCATATATATTTATATATCATTTTGCAAATGTTTGTATGTATTGTGAGAATTTTGATTTTTACCCATAATAATAATAAAAAAATATTTATGCACCTAAAAAAAAAAAAAATGATATGTTTTATTTGATCAAGTCATTTCCCTACTTAACATTCTTCAGTGATATTCCATAGCTTTGAAAATAAAAGTTCAAGTTTTTTATATCATAGACAGAAATCTATATGATTTATTTGACTCCTGCCTACTTCTCTAGCTCCATGATGTCCAAAGTGTGTCCGTGGAATACCAGCTTTGAGCTGCTATGAAAAAAAAAGATTCCATGGGCACAGAAATTTGGAAAATGCTATAAATTCTAACCCTACTTCCACCCCCACCCAGAAGACGAATGACGCTAAAAAGGCTTTTGAGTAATCTTGTTTACTTTTGTTTAGCTCATTACTTCCCAAATTCATTTGACCAAGGAATTCCTTCTCTCTTTTTTTTTCTTTCTTTCTTTTTTTTTGCCAATCTAAATCTTTTTTAACACAACTCTAGGAAATACTACACTGGCCTTACCATCCTCCTATTACTGCTTATAATTTGTAGTTGCCTTTCAAAATTCAACTCAAGTTCTCTTCTCAGATTAGCCTTCCCTGTCATTCTACTCAGTCTAATTTAACATCCCTCTTCTATAGTCCCATAGCAATCTACATATCTTTATCACAGCACTTAACAATTGTACTGTAATATTTAATTTATTTGTTTGCCTTCCTATACCAGATGGATTTAAGCTCCTCAAGGACATGAAAGATGTCTTCTTTATGTATCTTTAGTACTCTGTACCTGGCATATGGCAGTCTCACAATAAATGGCTACTGGATGCTTTATATATGTGGTTCCTATTTAAATAGGACTCTAAATAGATATACTACTATATGTGCAAAATCTTATATATATATTTTTTTAAGATTTTACTTATCCATTCATTTATCCCCCCCTTGCCGCTTGTGCTCGCCGGGTCAGCCAACCACGCCGTGCGGGCGGGCCTGTCCCCACCAGGAGGCTCCGGGAACCGAACCCGGGGCCTCCCATATGGTAAATGGGAGCCCTACCGATTGAGCCACAGCCGCCTCCCAAATCTTATATTTTTAAAACCACATCTGATTCATTTACCTAACTGTTCCTATAGGCATGCCTATCTTTAGTATAGCTGGTCACTCTTAATTATTTTATCTATTCAAATAACAGTTTGAGATTTCTATTCTGCTTTCTATTACTATTCAACATCTATAAGTCTTAGAAACTCTATCTCTTGACTCTCCCTCATGGTGATTCATTTCCTTCATTGTTTTAAAATATTTTATGTGAGTTCATCTTTGGTGAGAACTGTTTTGTAGAAATCTCTTGTACCTTGGATTGGTTGTGGATGTGTTCCTTCAAGGTGGTTTTGAGTTTGTGCCAGGGCCCCAGAGGTTTCAAGTGAACAGTTTCTCTTTAAATTCTTGGCTTGGAATTTCCAAACCACAAGTAGTGGAAAATTTATCACAAGAGACTTTTTTGTCCCTGTCCAGAGCCTTGGATCAGCTTCTTCCTCACTACTTTTGAGCCCTGGGTAAAGTACCCTTTTCATGAATTGGGCAGCCCTTTGAGAATTACAGTTTTAGTTACAACTGCCACCCTAGTCAGGTCTGAAGCTATGCTTCCTACTCCCAAACATGGCATTAACATCTCCAGACCTTAAGGTCTATATAGAGGTCTTAAACCAAACCTGTGCCTCTCAAACCATTCTGGCTTTTGAGTTCTCTTCATTTATGACAACTGGGAGTTCCCTTTCTTTCTTTTGAACTCAACTATATTTTCCTATGTTTATGACAAGAAAAGAGTCCTCAAAAGTTCCATCTACCATGTTGCTGGAAACACCCTCCTAAATATATTTTAAGTCTATTCACTTTTCTCCATTTCTTCTACAAACACCTCAGTGAGAGTCACTGTTCTCTCTCGTGCCTTTCTTCTGCATTGGTCTCCTAACTGGTCTCTGTATTAGTCAGCCAAAGGGGTGCTGATGCAAAATACCAAAATTGTTGGTCTTAATAAAGGGTATTTATTTAGGGTAGATGTCCACAGTTACCAGGCCACAGAGCATAAGTTTCTTCCCTCACCAAAGTCCATTGCCATGTGTTGGCACAAAACAGCTGCCTATGTTTGCCAGGGTTCAGGCTTCTTGGGTTTCTCTCTTCCTGGGGCTTGCCTCTCTCTGGGCTCAGGCTTGCTTTGTACCACAAGGCCAGCTGTAGACTATCAGGCAAATGGCTGGCTTCTCTTCCCAGGGCCTTCTTTCTTTCCTCACGACCAAGCTACTTCCCAGGGCTCCAGCTCAAGACTCTGCATCACAACTTCAACTCAAAACTGCTCCAGTGCTGTTCTTTGCCATGCCTTTTATATTTGATTCCCGCCCCACCAAGGGGTGGGGCTCAATGCCCTACTGACGTGGCCCAGTTAACGCCCTAATCATAACTTAATCATGCCCAGATTAACAGATCAGTCTACAAGCATGATCCAATTATATTTTTGGAATTCATAATTACATCAAATTGTCCAACGGTTACAGCAGGGAAAGGCAAAAATGAATGTAAGATACTGTAGCAGTTTGGCAGTTTGATGTAATTATGAATTCCAAAAATAGATATTGGATCATGCTTGTAATAAACTGGTCTGCTAATCTGGGCATGATTAAGTTATGATTAGGGTGTTGACTGGGCCACATCAGTAGGGTGTCGAGCCCCACCCCTTGGTGGGTGGGGAAAGAAAATATAAAAGGCATCACAAAGAACAGAGTTGCAGCAGTTTTTGAGAAGCAGTTTTGCTGTTGGAGAGAAGGCCCCAGGAGAAGAGAAGTGAGCCATTCGCCTGATAGTCTACAGCTGACCTTGTAGAGGAACCAGAGGAGCTAATCCCGGAGAGAAACGCAGCCCCAGGAAGAGAGGAACCCAAGAAGCCTGAACCCTGGCAAATGTCAGCAGCAGTCTTGCTCCAATACGTGGCAATGGACTTTGGTGAGAGAAGAAACTTAATGCTTTATGGCCTGGTATCTGTGGACTTCTACCCCAAATAAATACCCTTTATAAAGACCAACCCATTTTTGGTATTTCACATTAGCACCCCTTTGGCTGACTAATACACCTGCCCAATTCATATGCAACACTACAGCCAGAGTTTAAAAGCCAGAAAGTTTAAAAAATGTAAATCAAATCATATTGCTTTTTGCTCAAAAATATCCAGTGGCATATGACCCAGCAATTCTACTCTCAAGAGAAGTGAAAATATATGGCCATATAAAAACTTGTACATGAATGTTTTTAATAATATTATTCCTAATAACCAAAAGGTAGAAACAACCCAAATGTCCATAAATTGATGAGGGGTAAACAAAATATGATATAGCCATACAATGAAATAGTATTCAGCCATAAAAAGGAATAAATTACTGATACATACTATAACATGGATGAACCCTGAATACATACACTAAGTGAAAGGAGCCAGTCACAAAAGACCACATATTATGATTCCATTTATATGAAATGTCCAGAATTGGCAAATCTATAGAGACAGAGAGAAGATCAGTGGTTGCTTAGGGCTAGGGGTGGGGGTGGATGAGAGAATAGAAAGGTAATAACTAAAAGGTACAAGCATTCTTTTTGAGGTGATGAAAATGTTCTAAAATTGATTGCGGTGATTGTTGCATATATATATATATATATATATATATATATATACATCTGTGAATATACTGAAAATTACTGAATTGTACATTTTAAATGGATGAATTGTATGGTATATGAATTATATCTCTACAAAAATCTCCCAATGCCTCTTTATAGTTCTTAGCAAATAATACCAAAATCCTTTGTCATTGGCTATAAGACCCTGCATTATATAGTTCCTACCTACTCCTCAAGTCTCATCCTAAACCACTCTTTCCTTAGCATCTTTCCACCTTAGTGCTTTTTCAATAGCCATTCTTTCTGCCTGGAAGGCTCATCTCCTTCTCTTCACCTAGCTATTGCTTGTCCTACAGATCTCCATTTGAGCACCACAACCTTAGGACAGACTTCTCTGATCTCCCAGAGAAGGCAGATCTGTAATATGGTATCATAACTGGTACTACCTCTTCCTAGTACATATCATAAGTATAATAAGTCTTTTTCACTAGCATTTAAGTGTCACGAGGGCTGAGATCATATATGTCTGGTTCATGCTGTATTACCTTGGCTTATCATAGTACCTGGCAATGGCAGATGCTCAATAAATATTTTGAAAAGAGTGAATGCTAGTATATATCAAGTGACTGAGTCCAAGCTCTTTATCTAATATCTATTTACTTATCTTGTTGCCATCCTTAAAATGCACTTATCATAACCTGTTCTTGTTAGACTACATTCATTTTATAATTCATTAATATCTTGATTTAATCATTTTATTCTTCTATCTGCTGCTCCTTGAGGAAAGATGTCTTAGTTATCTTATGTGGCACATAGCATTTACTCAATAAATGTTTGTGGAATTGAATAAAACTTCCAGAACAAAAATCAAAATCTATAGCATGTGCTCTTTTACTGATCCTAGGTTATAAAACTCCTAGAAAGCAGTAATTATCTAGCTTTCTCTAACAGTTCATTTAACTATGTACTTAATAATGCAGTCTGATAAAGAATCCAAATTCCCCATCCTTTTCCTCATTTTACATCTCTCAGCTCAGAAGGACTTTTTAAAGGGCATTGTTAACAGCTAATAAAAAGATTACTTTTGCATTCAGTTTTTAGATGAAACTAATAGTACCTAAATTATATCTGACTATTAAATACATAAGCATTAAATACCTAAGACCCTTATTAATATTGCCTTGGATGGAAGCCAATTGAAAGAAAATAACTGTTGGGTCTAAAATCCCAGAAAATTGGTTGTCTTCATTTGTGCAAAGAAATGAATAAAAAAGAAAGGAGGGAAAGTAAAAAGGAAACAAAGAAAAGAAAGGCAGAAGAAAGACACTATTTTCCAACTTCTTAACATCTCCCTTCCATTCCTTCTCAAAATACACAAATGTCTAAAAAGTTTAAAATAACTCGTACTGTATCTTGTAGATAAGATTTCTTGAATTCTTATTATACATACATACATACTTACAAATATAAAATCTTTTTCCTTTGGATATTCAAAATAAAAATTAGAACAAACTAAAATCTAAATTTTGATAAGAATTTACATCTTTTTCTAGTCTTAAAAAAGGGGTAATTATAGCCTCAATCTTTAATTAGAACTGAAACTCCCAAACGGAGAGCCTTCCATTTTTCACACTGTTTCAAGTGGGAGATAATGGCCCATTCTCCCTTAGTCACATCTTCCAAGGTCTCTTAATCCTGATAATAAAAAAGTTCTTCCTCATTTCCTCTACCTTAAATCTCTCCTGAGTCAAATCACAACTGTTCTCTCTAAAGAAATCACAGAACTGCCAGTCATTATTCATCTAGCATATCCTCATATACTGTCATATATTTTTTTTGGAATTCTTCTCAAATTAACTAATTAAAACTTTATATCTTAGCTCTATTTTTCTCAGCCTTTTTATCAGTGTTGTGTCTCTTTGCTGCCAGAGAAGTTGTAATAGACAACCCAGACACAACAAAGGATCCTTCTCTGTGCTTCAGGTTCTCCATCACAAAATGGAGAAATAATGGTGGATAATTGCTTTCTCACAAGACAAATAGAAAAAAAGATATACCTATATTAATAATAAAATAAATATTCAGGTTAAATAATCAGAAATAATTCAGATCTTCACCAAAAATCTCCCAGAGGTAAAGACAGAACTCAAACAGTAAGACAAAGATGCTTCCATAAATTTGAGATTGGGGGAAAGACTGCATGTCCAACCCCTTTATCTCCTACCTCAAAGCAGAATCTGACAAATGACATCAATAAAATAACTTTACATACCTCCTTCTCTCTCTGGCTTCCGCAGAGGAGTCTGTTCCAGTAGATGAGAGCACACTAGTAGTTGTAACCCCATTGGCAGTGCTAGGTGGAGGGCGATTGGTGATTACACAGAGTGGGGTGCTAGAAGAGACATTGTCGGCTGTTTTCTCTGCTGTCGAGTCAGCTTGGGATTTGTAAGGAGTCCTGAAATTTAAAAAGATACAAACAGAAAGAGAATGGTCAGGCATGCTACACAACAAAGCACTGGCACAGAAACAGAAGGGTCAGAGATAGAGAATCTTCTTGCACAAATTTCTGTTTGTTTGTTTTTTAAATTCTGAGCTCTTAAATCTTGGAACAGTGTGATTACACATTCATTCTCCCATCCTCTGCCCAAGGAGTTATGTTTTATGAGAATTTTTTTTTTTTTTTTGCCCAAAGATTTTTTTAAAAATTAGCTATGGCACAAGGCAAAATAGTGACATATGCAAGAGAGCTCTAAATGACTCCTTAGTACCATCTGGTCTCCACACATGCACACAAAGACAGCATCTCTCCACACATGAAAAAGACACTAAAATCACTTACAATATTAGTCTCCACCTGCCCCTTAATTCTTAGCAGTGGGTGTCTTTGTGGTAGTCTTCAGCCTAGATTTGCAACCATCTTCTTGGATCATCCAGACATTTGATAAATGCTCTACAACCTCAGTATGTTTAGTTCTCCTTTATCTAGCTAAGCAACTGCTCCTTTTTTATTTAGCCAACTGCCTAATTGCCTATGTTCAAAACTGTCTAAGTGAGAAACAAAAATTAATAGGATTCCATATGTAACCTTAACTACAGATTTTTCAACAGCAAGCTGTATAATTAAACTCATTTACACGAAAACAAGATCTTTGTTTCTTAAGTTGAGAGCAACCATTGGCTCGCCACCCAAAAAGCTATCATTTGTGATGTCACAGCTTGTTGCTGGGGTAACAGAAATCCAAAATTGATACAGAGATGGGAAAAGCAGTGAGAAGCATGAATGTTAAAAATCTGTTTTTTCACCTATATACAATTATCAGAAATGTTTACAAGTAGCTGTAAATAACAATCACATTATTAGAACAAACTTGAAAGAAATAATCAGACCACAAAAATCTAAATATGGTACCTAAAGGCAAATACAAAAATAGAACACTTTTGAAGATGAAAGTGTATCTAAAAAATAAAAGCCACTTCTCCAAAAGGAAAAAGGTGAAAATTTATATTCATTTTTACAGTAAAAAAAAAAATTGAACACAATTCCTGACTTACAAGATCTATGAGGCTATAGGATGTACTGATAAAATTAGCCACAAACAAAGCTATAAAAAATTACACTTAACAAAAACCTAAACTGAAGTTGCTTTTAAGTTAATAACAGATTTTAGTCTCTCTGTAATAGTACCGTAGGTGGTTGATATAAAATGACTAACAATGAAACTACTTATGCTGTAGAAATGCCAGGGATTTTATTTTATTAACTTACGTCACAGGACTTTTACTATTATTTTGAAATGTGTTATAATTTAGGAGCAGAATAGGAAAAGCTCCAGAGCAGGAATCAGAGGCTGTCCAATGGAGTAGAATAACTGGGCTCTGGAACCACTTGGGGCTGAGTTTAAGCCACCGAAACCTTTCTGATTTCTTCTTCATCTGTAAAATAGGGGTTATGATAACCTTAAAATGCAGGGTTCTTGTGATGATTAAATAAATGATGTAAGCAGAACACTTAATATACTGCTTGGAATAAAATATAAACTCAATGGAAGCAAAATAGTGAAATGGACAAGAGCTGTGAAATGGGCAGACCTGAGTTCAAATCCTACCTCAATTTTCCTACTGGCTTGTATGAACTTGGGCAGATGATTATGCTTTTGTTTTCAGTTTCCTCAACTATAAAGTACAAATAATACCTCAAATACTGCAGGCCTCTTTGTAAGGCTATAAATAATATATAAATGCCTGAGACAGCTAGCTGCCTAACCCATATCCATTCTCCCTTTCTTCCTTACTAACAGAATACCTGTATTTTTTTAGGGACCAGTATTACTAGTTAAAAATCCACATTTCCCAAAGTCTCCCGTGCCACTAGAAGTAGCCAGTGAGACAAAAGCAGAAAACTTTGGTAGTTAGTGCTTTTGAGAAAATTCTTAGTACAGGGGCATTCCTCCTTTGTACCCTTCTCCCTTTCTTCCTTCTTCCTGCCTGGAATGTAGCCATGATGGCTTGCTTCTCTAGTTATATCAGACCATGAGGCAACTCATAGAAATGGAAGCCATGATTTAAGGATTGTGGAACAGAAAGACAGAAGGAACTTGGATCATTTAATGACCTTGAAGCTATTGTATCAGCCCTGCCTATTTCTGGGGTTTCATAAGTTAAAAACAAAACAAAACAAAACAAAACAAAACAAAAAACCTTTATCTTATGAAAGCCACTATTATTAGGATTTACTGTTATGTATGGGTAAACCAAATTCTGATATAAGTCGTGTATAGTACCTAATCCAATGCCTGGCACATAATAGGGTTCAACAAATGGTAGCTGTAAAGGCCCAGCTTCTTAATAGTACCAGTTTCTTCATTTAAGAGGATATTATTTACCCTGCTTATTGTAAAGTAAAATAAAATGGCTGCCTGAATTGGGCATTGGTGGGAGAAGACCCCTTTCCGAGAAGGCTTTTCCAGAGGACAAAAACGACTGACCTGCAGGGGGTTTCCGAGAAAACAAAACATACCCTTCAGTGTCACTGGGAAGTAACACCTGGTGATAAAACTAGTTTCCATCCAGTAAAGAGAGCATATCAGAATGGAGAAGTATAACATACTAATTAATCTATATCTGCTTCCCACTTTGTAAGACACCCCCTATGTAAAATGGAAACTTAATGTCAGCCAATTAGAACATTTCCTCATTTTTTTCCACATTCACCCTATATGAGCTTCCCTTCCCACCCCCTTGGTGGAACTACCCTTCTACTTTCTGAATGGAATGCTGCCTGATTCATGAATCACTCAATAAAGCTGTGAGATCCTAAACTGTATGAAAATTTTCCTAACAGTATATAATTGGATTGTTATGTGGATCTATTTCTATATAATTATAAGGTATTACTGTTATTAATAATCGATCATAAGCTTGCCTCTACTGGCCAAATAAATGGTCATCACTTATTCTAGGGAAAGAAACCTGGTAAACTGACAAATATCAATCAAGCACTGCTATCAGTGGTATTCTTGCAGCAATACTATCTTCATCAACATCTTTTGGTTTTCTTATGTCAGTTGTAGAAATAAGACCCAAAGAGGAGTTCCTTTGCCATACCCAAAAGCAGAAAGGACTCTGGTCATATCTAAAGGATTAAAAACCACGGTAAAATCATAGTTAAAGTCTTGCTACACTTTCACAATGATACTCTGTCCATGCTGCTCTTAAGTGAACTAGAAACCAAGAAGATATTGCCACAGGAACAAAGTTTAGACAAACACAAATCTCTCCAAAATGTTTCCAGCAAAACACTGTGGTTGAGAATTTTCAGAAGGCTCAAAAGGAAGGGGGCTTTTGGAACAAGAGTTAGCTTTCCTTCTGATTTGGGTTTATATGCCATCTTCCAAGAAGACTAATTAGAAGAGATTCCTCCTCATAATTACTGGAAAATTAATATAAGTGAAATATGGGAAATTTTTAATACTTGATTTACCACAATAGCTTAGCCCTTAAATTATAATCACAACTGATAAGGTTGTTGAGACATGAAAGCAGTTATATTAAGTTGATGCCTAAATACCAAGTACACTAATGTTTTATTGAAAGCAACTGTTAACTGGTTTCTGCAGTCAAAGAAAAAGCATCCTCACTAAATTATGAACATTTTCAAAGGAACTCAAACTTGTTTCTACAGTGACAAAGTCTCTTTGATTCAAATCCCATATGTGTATCCAGAGGCATTAATTTTGATGAATGCAACTCAAATGGCTCCAAGAAGCCTTACCTGCCATGGTGTACAGATGCAGTTGTGTTTGCACTGATTGGTGCAGGGCAAGAAGAGGCAGGTTGCCACTGTCTGCCCTGAGAGGTAGATGAACCAATGGTAATGGGTGAGGTAGCAGGAGATGAATTGCGATTGGCTGAAATGTAGGGACTGGTGGGGTCACTACTTCTACCAAATGAAGCACTGCAAAACAGCACACAGTCACTTCCTTTAGGATATGCTGCTCACCCACCATTTCCCAGCACCACCTTCCCACCCAGATTGTGCACTTAAAAGAAATGTAGGCCAAAGACAGTTTGACAACTGGGGAGTGGAATGATCAACTCCAGCAAGGACTGGGCTGCAAGCAAGCATCTGTCAATCATCCAAGAGCATAATGGAATGTGAAGGATAAGAGATATGTAACGAGGGAAAGCAGGAGAGTGAACCATATGATAAGAGTAGAGACTAAGAAAGGGAAATAATAGGAAATAGAATAGAATGATTTTATTAGGAAAAAACAATCCCCAACAAATCCCAAGGCAAAAAAATCATGCATGCCTGCCTGATACAGAAGCAGCATTCAAAAGCTAAAGTAAGACCAGAGAACATGGAGAGGTTTCAGAGGAGAGATTTTAAATTAAAGCGTGAAGAGTAGAGAAGTGCTCTCAAAAAATGACTTCGGGAACTGGAGTTATTTAGCCTAAATAAAAAATGCTTTTAGTAGGATTTAAAGTTTTTAAGTAATATATAGAAAGTAATATTATATGGACAATGGAAGGCAACTCTTCTTTGTTTCAATTGAAGACAGATAAGAGCCATCTCAATTGCAGAAAAAAATTATTTGGGTTAGAATCTTAAAAAATATTTCTTGACTATAAGAGTAATGAGACATTTGAGGGAGTGACCCAAAAAAGCTATGGTGCCTTTCTTGGCAAAGAGGCATTTTAGTGGGCCATATGGAAATAATTCCTGCCTAAAGACAAGAGATAAGCTGGAAAATGAAAGCATGCTGAGGTTTGGCACAGATTGAGAATAACAAATTTCTACTCACATTTACTTTTTTTTTTTTTTTTTTTTAAAGGTAATGGCATCTGATTCTTTCCTTTTGAAAAGATCATAAGATAGGATTTTGTAAAATCAAAAAGTGCTTTAGGGTTGTAGGATAAGAAGAGCTTTGCAAGGTATGAAGAACATTGTACATGTCTTCTCAAAAAGTGCTCACATAACTAAACATGTTTTCCACACTCTCCTCTGTTCAACATAACTATGCCAAACTGTACTATTAAACCAAATGCCACTTACTCAACCCATGTAATGAACTATTTGGATCATGAAAATCAACAACCCCATCACAAAACAACTCCATCTCTGAAAATTAAATGGCACCTTTCTCTCTTTCCTAGATCTAGAACATAAGTTTCTTAGAAAAGTTATCCTGGTCTTGGATTCAGTCGTATGGAATAGCTGTATATTTAGGCAGACCAAGGCCTTAACCTTTAATACAAATAAATGATAGCCTCAGTAAGCCAAAATATATACTTTGTATAATAAAGCTTCAATGAGATCATTGAAGTACTTGTATACTTTCAAAGTTGAACCTTTTCTTATAGGATGTACATTCAAAGGCAACAGTGACTGTTTTATAGCTTACTATTTTCTAAGTTTTGACATTAACTAGCTGGCAGTGCTCACATTGGGGAACAGCATGGGATACGACCTGGAGAAGATTCCTGTCAAAGGAAGTATGTTTTGATCCCAAACAGCTAATCTGTTTATATAGCCTATAGCCAAAGCCTGCTTCTAAGGTAGTCAACCAATCAACTAAATAACCTAATGTTGACATCTATGAAGAAGCAGTTGAAGGCGTTAAGTACATGGAAGTAAAGAAAGAATTTAAAGCAAGTAATGAGAATCAGATTCTTCCACATCAGCAGCAAGGTTCAAATTAAAATACTAATTAAGTGTATCTTGTAGTTCAATGGCTCTGGCAAAGGTGCTTTTGTTGCTCACTGGTCAGTGGCAAAGAAAATAATTGCAGAAAAGGGAATATAGATGAGAAAAGGGGAAGGAAACCCATGTACCTTCTCTGCACCAAACTTGCGAGTTTCACATCTTGATGAATCTGAGGGCCATTAAAGTCATAAAAAAAAAACAACAACTCAAGTCCCTAAATTAGCAGGTTTCAATATGAAACTTCTTTAATGCAATACAAAACTGTTCCAATTTCCCACCCTTTACCCCCCTATAGTATCCCTCCCTTTCTCCCCACAAAAATGTAAGTTGAGTTGAGAACTACTCTAGTTTTAGAAAAAGAAGAGCCAGCTACTAGACAAAGGTGATTTCAATTCAGTCCTGCCCAGAGATTACTTGAAGTCACTTCTGGTTGAAGATTTTAATAGGACTGAGAGGATGAAGTTTAAATTCAGATCTGTGGTGAGAATTTGGAATCAGCTTTCTTTAATTCAACTAAGAGAACAAATGAATTTTATTTTTTAAATTAGTCAAGATGTTAATCCCAAGAAGTATAAAAGTGATTCATTTTTGGATTCATCGTTGTGGTGCTAATTGGATATCAAAAGGCATGCAGTTATTATCCATATTCCCATGGTCAAAGTGAAGCAAAATCATCTCCCATCCCTGTGAGCCTGGTACCTTTTCAAGTAAGTTGATACATAGATGGAAGGAGCGTTTGTCTGTGGGGTTTCACTTCCCTTTGCTTCATCTCTTCTCAGCTGCCGGGGATAGGAACCACTCCTCACTAGATTAACAGCTGATTCTCTGTAGAGGCATGAAAGAAAAACAGAACAAAATATTTTTGCCCATGATACAGTGCAAACTGGGAGAGAAGAACCAAATAGGGACACCATAACATGGCTAAAGAAATAGACACATTTTTCAAGTGATTCTCTGTTTATGTCTGTTTTCTGTATAGACAGAGTAAGTATTACTATCTGCTTTCTTTTATCAACTTGGAAGCCAACAAATTTCAAATAGATACCAAATTTCTTATGTCAAAGGTCCTTAACGCTTTTGTAATGAGTAGTCACTTTTGCCCCTCATTTAAAAAGCCTTACAATTAGTCCCCAGTGGTGGGTTGCTCATCAGTAATCAGAGAAGATTGGGGGTGGGGATGGAGATGAGGAAGTCTGTCGCTACAGAGAGAAGTTACTATAGAAGGGAAAAGGGAAAGAGGCCTTGCCGGAAGCCTCTTTAGCATTATAAATGAAAAAGTATCCAGGAAGGGGATATAGTAGGATTTCTGATGCACAATTGATAACTCAGGGTCTTTGCAGCAACTATTACAAGCCTCCATGCTTCACAAGTTTCTCTAGAGAAGTCCTTCT
This sequence comes from Tolypeutes matacus, assembly GCA_026826555.1. Taxonomy (NCBI): domain Eukaryota; kingdom Metazoa; phylum Chordata; class Mammalia; order Cingulata; family Chlamyphoridae; genus Tolypeutes; species Tolypeutes matacus. Next base: position 44,356,980 of record JAKSZT010054304.1, on the reverse strand, counting down.
CAAACTTTAATGTGCATTTGAATCACCTGGGGAATCCTGTTAAAATGCAATTTCTAATTAGCAAGTCTGGGGTGGGGCCTGAGACTCTGCATTTCTAACCAGCTCATCGATGATGCCAAAGCTGCAGGTCTGAAGGACACACTTCGAGAAGCTAGGCTCAGATCAGGTTCTGCTCTGAGATGCAAGGATATTCCAAAATCCCTACATTCCTTTTAAGTGATGATAGACTTTAAGCTTGATGTACTTAAAAATTAGAAGTTGATCAGTTCAACTAAGTAAAAATATTCTTAATGTTTACTATGTGGCAGGCACTGTGCTAGGCACTAAAGGTACTTGACAGACATAGCCTCTACCTTTATAGAGCCTGTTGGTGGACTAAAGCTAATCCACACACGGATCAGAGAAGACTTCCCAAAGACAGAACTGTCTAAGCTGAAGCTAGAACTTAAAGGGTGAAGAACTGGTAAGGGTGGGAAAGGTGTTCTAAGCAGAAGGAACAAGCAATTCAGACTCTGCTAAGGACACCAGAGGAAAAGAGGCAGAGCAATAATGGCCAGAAGATCACTATGCTCTGCAGAGTTAGAGGACCATCTTTTGTCCTGCATTAGGATTACCTGTTCTCCTTTTCTTCAATGTCACTTGTGTTGTTGAGCCTCCGGGGTGCTAGTGAACTAAAATAGCTTTTGTTTTCTCTTTCCTGTAAAATCAAAAAAGTAAAGCAGAGGGAAGCTACAATATTACACAGCATACAACATTTTGGGTAAAAAAGCTGAACTTATACCTATATAATATTATTTCTGGATTTGACACCAATTCAATTTTAACTTGTATTATAAAATGTTAGCCTTCAAAGGCTTATTCCTAACTTTTCTCCATTTAAAACAAGTATGTAGGGAAATAATCCTCATGGGGAAAACCAGAATGATCAATTAAGGAAAAGAGCAGTACAAATTAAACAGAGCAGCAGCTCTGCAAGAGAGAGGAACCTCTGAAAAGCCACAAACAGAAAGCTAAACAGAAAAGTTCCTGATAAAATAAGTCTTATTTATTCCCCAGACTATCTTTTCCTTGAAATGAAGCTTCCTTAGGGATAAGCACAACAAATTTACTGCAGAGCTAGTCCAACCACTTTGCCTCATCCCCTTGAGTAGTCTCCAAAAATGCAGTACAAGCAAGAGGACTATGACTACAAAGAAGACCTGACCCCAAAGAAGAGCACAGAGTGAGTCCTATGAAATCCAGATCCCAAAGTGAAGAAAAATAAAAATTTACTCATTCTGGTTTGTAGTTGAGCTTTTTACAAGGTTAGTCTTATCATACTCCTACTAATGAAAAAATAAGAAAACAAATTTTTTTTCTGAGTGCTAATTTGCTTGAGTTTCATTAGGCATAAAAGCCCAACTAAGGGCTTTTGCTTCTAAATATCAAAAGAATAAGTTAATGGTATTAGTTCAGAAGTAACTTTTAGGACATATCCAAATTGTTATGCTTCTTTTTTTTTTTTAGCCAAGCAATAAATAGCAACCTCGTCAAAAGCTACTTGATTAAATTATCAATGTACCTGCTTCCCTTTTGTACTTCCAGACTCAACTTAGGGACTAGAAAATATTTTCCTTTGTTATCAAGATTGAAATGTATAGAAGGAAACTGCCTTGGAATTTCCCTATAACCTGTCCAAACTGCACCTTATCTCTGTTGTCCTGCAGAGCAGAAATCCGAGGGCTTGATGATGAGCGGTAGATGGAAGAGGCTCGGTCTCTCAGAGCCTCCCTGGAATTGGCCACCTCACTTAGCATGTTGTGGCTGCCAGTTTTTCTGAGCCCCAGTCTCCATGAGGAAGGAGATTCATCTTTGGCTTCTTCTGGCTTGTTAAAAAGGCTGGAGGAGAACTGTGAGGGAAGAGGCAAGTTAAAGAGAATGAAAGGCCCTGATGATTCTTTTTCAGCCTATTGCATTTTCTGCTTTTTCTACACTTAACTAAGTTCACTGAGGCAACATAAGGCAATACAAGGAGGGCAGAAACATGGCAGGCTTTCTGCCAATGTTCCCTTCCTCACCTGGCAGATGTTAATAACCTCTCAAGGATCCCTTTCTCCCTAAGCCAGAAATAGCCTCAGATTCTTAACATGTTGCTCTGACCTGGCAATGTTGCTCTGAGAAATTAAACCCTATTTGCTCTCCCTACCAATGAGTACTAACCTAGAGCACCAGGAAATCTGGGTTCTAGTAATAGATTGTCCCTTGACTCACTGTGTAAATGGAAATAAGACACTTCACTTCTCTAGGTCTCAACATGGTAATCTGTAAAATGGTAAAAATGAGCTAAACCCTCCTGAGAATATGGGTAACAATCAAGACGAGCTAATATATAAATATATTCCAAGGTACTGGGATAAGACTGTGATAAACTGATTTAAGCTAATATTAACAAAAATACAAAGGGCTGGGGAGTGGATGTAGCTCAAAAGGTTGAGCGCCTGCTGCCCACACACTAGGTCCCAGGTTTGACCCCCGGTACCTCCTAAAAACAAACAAACAACAACAACAAAAAAACAACAACGAACAAAATGAAAAAACTACATCAGGGGAGCCGGTATAGCTCAGTTGTTGAGCACTGGCATCCCACATATGGGGTCTCAGGTTCAATCTCCAGTTTGTAACTCAAACAAACAGACAAAACTACATTATGCATATCTTTGCATGTCAAATAAATTTAAAAAAATAATAATAATACAAAGGACTTTCCACTCAAATTATAATTGCTAATTTTCCAAAATTTGTATCTAGAGTAGCAGTTCAAGGAATTTCAGATTTCACTGACTAGCAAAATAAAAAAAAAAAAAAAAAAAAAAAAAAATGTAGAGGGTTGCCATCTTTTTATTTTGCCAAGAGAGAATATCTTTCAAAAACTGATTACCATTTCTATCACCATCATTTCATTAGAAGAAAAAAGAAATTTTAACATCAGAAAAGAAAGTTTTATGGAAAGCTTACTACATTGTCTTTATCTCATTTTGCCATGGGCCAGGGAAAACATCACAGGCTACCATTAGGCCAAGGACCAGTTTGGGATACAACTGGTCTTTAGAACATCAGTCAACAAACACTTTATGAGATCTGGGAGACCTCTGCAGAAGGTTTTAGTTTTCCCTCAATACCAGACCACCTTTCCCAGACCACCTTTATTGCCAGGCATAGTGAAAATACAATAGAAACAATCACTAGTCTCCAATTCACATCCAGATTTTCTCTTTTCATCAGTCATCTAAATTTATACATTTATGTACCTGCTTCCTCCACCTCAATGATGTCAGCTTTTTATAAGCTACCCTGAGTCTAAGGGGAAAATGCCTTTCCCAGCATTATTTTTAGCAAAGTGGAATAAGTATATATGTGAATTTTTTTTTTTTTTTAGTATTTTTCTTTTAAATAATCAGGAGCTCAAGTCACAGCTAGAAGCATTGGCAGTATGTGAAATAAAATTAAATCACTGGATAATGAGTGAGGACTGCATTCTATTTCAAACCTCTCTACTGATTCTCAGTGATGCTCTTAGTAATAAGTAGTCAGGCCTTTGTCCCCTCACTTCCACAAGTATACCATAATCTCTCTTTTCTAATTCCTGAGGTACTAAGGAGATCAATAAGTCAGTATCTATAAAGCCATATAGGTTTTTCAACAGCTTTATTCTGAAAAATGCAGATCAATTCCTATCCTCAAAACCAGTTTTATACTTTGTAGAGTCATCATTCAACTCTGTCTCACTGACTAGAAACCACAGATTCTCAGAGGCCTGAGCAAAGTAGATGCCTCTGGTATTTCAACAAGTTCTTTATACCTCTGCCCTCTAGCCATCATAAACTTTAAAGACTTTACACATGAGAGCAAAATTTTAAAAAATAGTCACCAAAACAATTAATGCTGCATGCTAGATATCTTCCTACCACAATCAGAACTTTACATACACTTACCTTAACTTTGGATATGAAGAAAAGAGACAACTGTCAAAATTTCTTTGGTCCCAAACGACTATAGCCTATGTTTTTCTTAATAAAATGTAGCCAAATTTATTTAATGATGGTATTATAGTCTTTTTTTTTGGCAAGAATGTATCTTTATTGTTTTGGAAGAATATATCTTTAAAGACTTTCTAATTGTGGATTATTACAGTAGGGGAAATTAATTAATAAATCAAAATTAATTCAAAAGTACTCACTCTCCTAGCAGAAGTGGCAGAGAAGGTATTCTGAGCTGGTAGTGGTATTTGCTCCGTGATACTACTCTTGCTTTCAGAGTTGGAATGGTTGATAATGGCTTCTGGCTTTTTATCTAATATTTAAAACAAGAGAAGCAAACAAGTACAAGTAAGAAAATCTTATCTTTGTGTGTGTATATGTCCTTTTCTGTTAATAGAAAAGCTTTACCCATTATCAAAACAGATTAAAACTGTGTAAGTACTTGGACTCAAACAAGGATGAAATCTCTTGCAACTGATGGCAGAAGAAATACACTCAATGATATACCTGCCTTGGTAGACTCCAACTCCAATTCCCAGATGTATAACTGAAAACTTTCTCCACATTATTAGTTAATCATACATGAAATTTACCCAGAAATTACTTATTAAGAATCTAAATCTACTCTGTGGTTTTTGGAGGGTGGGCAGGAAAAACAGAAGAAGTGTAGGAGTTCAGTGAAGAGGTAGATCCTCTGAGGGAGGAAACAATAAGGAAAGATGCCACGGAGGAAAGTCGTAGACAAGTACCAATTGGCAAATAGTGGAAGCAGAAAGGGTGCAAGCCATGACTCAGAAATCAAAATACACACGCTGATCAAAAAGGCAAAGACTTAATTTAAGTAATGGGTGCTCTTAGTGAAATGATAGGAAACAGAGGTAGAAAGGATTACACAGGATGTTGCAAGTTAAGCTACAAAATTTTAGTAATTGATTCTACATAATATAAATAGGAGTGGTTCATCTCAGTAGGGTCATCAAGCAGAACACTTGTCATCTTGTTCACCACTATACACCCAAGGACTAAAATGGTGTCTGCACTTAGTGGGTGCAGCAGAGCCTTCTGGTCTAAATACTATGGAAACAAAGCCCCACAGAGCAACCCATCCATGAATTATGTGATAATTTTAATACCCATCCTAGCTGTGTAACAATGAGCAAGTTACTTAACATATTTAAACCTCTATTTTCTCACTGATTAATCATAAATTTTAATTCTTGCCTTATGAGAGGTGTTACAGAAATTTGAGACAGTATTTCTAAATTTCATAGCTCAACGTCTGGCCACAGTCCCTTATAATCCTTTTAAGTCCCTTATGAATGGTGGTATTGCTATAATGTTATTATTTTTGTGGATATGTTAATATTCAAGACATTCTTTAATTACAATCTGAAATATCTCTAAACCCAAGTAATCCACCTCATTGGCCAAGTGTGACAGACGTTACAGCAATAGCTCCCAATGAATCAAGCCTCCCTGAATTTGTACCATTTAGAGTGTCCTCTCATGTTGACTTTGGGTTGGCCATGTGACTTGCTATGGCTACAGGGACATTAGCCAATGTGACACAAGCAGAGGCTTGAAAAGTGCTTGTACATTGAGCCTTTTCCTCTCTCACTATGTTTTGAATCCATGTGAAGAAGCAGGGGCTTGCCTGTGTGATGGTAAGAGACACATGATCCACTTGCTGCTAATACTCTGGCCAACCACCAGGAAGAGGAGTAAGGCCATCTAGGACCAGCCAGTCACCAACCAACTTTTTTTTCCCCTTTTAAAAAAAAATCAATTTTATTGATACATATTAATAAAGCATACAATCCACCCAAAATGTACAATCAGTGGTATTTGGTATAATCATGTAGTTATGCATTCATCACTTCATTCATTATTAAAGAATTTTCATTATTACAATAATAGTTAAAAAACAAACAAACAAAAAAACGGACAAACAAAAAACTTACTCCCTTCCTAATCACCTCTCAATCTCTCTATGCTTCCCCTGCCATACATAGCTGCTATTCTGTTTCTCTCTCTCTACTTTATTTGTATTTATATTTTATATAGATGGAGTCAAACAATATGTAGTACCTTTTGTCTAGTTTCTTTCACTTAGTGTATTTCCATTTTTTACCCTTAATGGAAGATTATTAATATATTATTATACACTACTGTCCATAGTTTGCTTTGGTTGTACTTTTGCCTGATATTATATCTTGTAACATTAATGTACATAAGTTCAGTTTCAAAGAAAAACAGTCTTATATATGAATATTACCCATACTTATATTTCACATGACGTTTCACTATGGTATATAGCCCCATGTTACATTTTTTAGCTTTCCTTCTAGTAAATATACATGACCTTAGACTTTCCCTTTCAACCACCCATATATAAGCACTGCTAGTTACAAACACTATGGTGTGTTTTTACCATTTTTCATTTCCAAAGATTTACAAACACCCTTTTTACCAATTCTGCACAGATTAATCCTCAGCTTTCCATTTTCTAACCTCATTCTACCTTCTGGTGACCTATATAATAGTTATCAACTCCATGAGTTTATACAATACATTTAGTTCATAGCAGCACAATCATATAGTATTTGTTCAATTGTGTCTGGTTGACTTCACTCAACATAATGTCCTCCAGGTTCATCCATGTTGTTACATGCTTCACGACTTCATTTCTTCTTACAGCTGCAAAATATTCCTTCTTATGTATACACCACAATTTGTTTATCCATTCATTGGTTGATGGACCCCTGGGTTGTTTCCATCTTTTGGTATGTGAATAACATCACTATGAACTTCAGTGTGCAGATGTGTGTTTGTGTCACTGCTTTCACTTCTTCTGGGTATATACCTAGTAGTGGCAATGCCGGGTTATACGGCAAATCTATATTGAACTTCTTTAGGAACTGCCAAACTGTCCTCCACAGTGGCTGTACCATTCTACATTCCCACCAACAGTGAATAAATGTTCCTATCTCTCCACATCCTCTCCAACACTAGTAGTTTTCTTTTTAATAGTGACCATTCTAAGAGGTGTGAAATATATCTCATTGTAGCTTTGATTTGCATTTCCTTAATTACTAATGATGTTGAAATTTTTTTCATGTGTTTTTTCACCATTTGTATTTCTTCTTTAGAAAAATGTCCATTCAAATCATTTGCCCATTTTTTAATTGGGTTGTCTTTTTTTTTTTATTGTTGAGTTATAGCATCTCTTTATATATCATGGATATTAAACCCTTATAGAATATGTGATTTCCAAATATATTCTCCCATTGAGTTGGCTGCCTTTTCACCCTTTTGACAAAGTCCTTTGAAGTGTAAAAGTGATTAATTTTGAGGAAGGCCCATTTATCTATTTTTTCTTCTGTTGCTTGTGCTTTGGGTGTAAGCTCCAAGAAATCACCACCTACTACAAGATCTTGAAGATGTTTTCCTATGTTTTCTTCTAGTAATTTTACAGTCCTGGCTTTTATCTTTAGGTCTTTGATCCATTTTGAGATTCTTATATAGGGAGTGAGATAGGGGTCCTCTTTCATTCTTTTGGTTATGAATATCCGGTTCTCCCTGCACCATTTGTTGAAGAGACTGTTTTGTCCCAGTAAAGTGGACTTGGTAGGTTTTTTCAAAAACCAGTTGGCCATGGAGGTGAAGGTCAGTTTCTGGACTCTCAATTCTATTCCACTGATCAATGTGTCTATCCTTATGCTAATACCATGCTTTTTTGGCCACTGTAGCTTTGTAGTATGTTTCAAGGTCAGGCAGTGAGCATCCTCCTACATCATTCTTCTTTTTTAGGATGTCTTTTGGCTATTTGGGTGCCCTTTCTCTTCCAAATACATTTGTTAATTGACTTTTCTATTTATGTAAAGTTGGCTGTTAGAATTTCGATTGGTATTGCACTGAATCTACAAATCAGTTTGGGTAGAACTGACATCTTCACAATATTTAATATTTTAATCCATGAACACAAAATGTCTTTCCATTTGTTTAGGTCTTTGATTTCTTTTTGTTCCATACTTTTCTGAATATAGATCCTGTAGATCTTTGGTTAAATTGATTCCTAGGTATTTGAGTTTTTTTGTTGCATTGTAAATGGAATTTTTTTTCCTGATTTCCTTCTCTGATTGTTCAACACTAGTGTATAGTAACATTATTGAATTTTGCGTGTTGATTTTGTATCCTGCCACTTTCCTGAACTAGTTTATTAGCGCAAGTAACTTCGTCATAGAGGATTTTAGAATTTTCTAAATATCAGATCATGTCATCTGTGAATAGTGAGAGTTTTACTACCTCTTTTCCTATTTGGATGACTTATTTTTTTTTTCCTTGTTAAACTGCTGCTCTAGCTAGAACTTCTAGTACAATGTTGAAAACAGTGGTGACTGTGGACATCCTTGTCTTGTTTCCGACCTTAGAGGGAAAACTTTCAACTTTCCCCATTGAGTACGATGTTAGCTATGGGCTTTTCATATAAGCCCTTTATTATATTGAGGAACTTTCCTCCTACTCCTATGTTTCGAAGTGTTTTTACCAAAAAAGGATGCTGGATTTTGTCGCATGCCTTTTCTGCACTGATCAAGATGATCATGTGTTTTTTTTTCCTTCAATTTGTTAATGTGTTGTATTATGTTAATTGATTTTCTTGTGTTGAACAACTCTTACATACCAGAAATAAATGCCATTTGGTTGTGGTATATAATTCTTTTGATATGCTGTTGGATTCGATTTGCAAGTATTTTGTTGAGAATTTCTGCATCTATGTTCATTAGAGAGATTGGTTTGTAATTTTCTTTTCTTGTAGTATATCTGGCTTTGGTATTAGGGTGATGTTCGTTTCACAAAATGTGTTGGGGTAATTTTCCCTCTTTTTCAATTTTTTGGAAGAGTTTAAACAGGATTGGCGCTAATTCTTCTCTAAATGTTTGGTAGAATTCACCTGTGAAGCCATGTGGTCCAAGACTTTTCTTAGTTGGGAGATTTTTGATGACGGATTCAATCTCTTTAAATGTGATTGGTTTGTTCAGTTTCTGTATTTCTTGTAGAGTGAATGTAGGTTGGTTGTGCATTTCTAGGAATTTGTCCATTTCATCTAAGTTTTCTAATTTGTTGGCATACAGTTTTCCATAATATCCTCTTATAATCTTTTTATTTCTGTGGGGTCAATCATAATGTCCCTCTTACATTTCTAATTGTATTTATTTGCATCTTCTCTCTTTTTTTTGTCAGTCTTGCTAAAGGTTTGTTAGTTTTATTGATCTTCTCAAAAAATCAGTTTTTGATACTGTTGATTTTCTCTATTGTTTTTTGTTTTCAATTTCAGTTATTTCTGCTCTAATCTTTATTATTTCTTTCCTTCTGCTTGCTTTGGGATTTGTTGGCTGTTCTTTTCCTAGTTTCTCTAGGTGTTCAGTTAGGTCTTTGATTTTAGGTTTCTTCTTTTTTAATATGGGCACTGAGGGCTATAAATTATAAGTTAAGTTCCCTTTCAGTACTGCCTTTGCTGTATCCCATGTTGCAGTTTGATATTATTTATGAATTCCAAAAAGAGATATAGATTATGTTTGTAAACTAATCTGTTCCTCTGGGCATGATACCCTATGATGGTATTAAATTCAAAGGTTTTACGTTTACTTCATTATGTTACAATTAGGGCTTTGATTTGACCATATTATTACAGCATGCAAGGTTGAGTCCCCACCCCCTTGGTGGGCTATATAAATGGACACTCAGTCAAGGACACAGAAGCAGATATGTAAGAAAAGAGGAAGGGATCTCCATAGACATGGAAGAGGATCCTGTGGCCCTAGGAAGAGAAATGAGCCATTCGCCTAATAGTTTCCAGCTGAAGAGAACAGAGCAGCTGAGCCCTATGCCAGCCTACAGCTGAGATGGGAAGACTCTAGGCCCACAGAGCCTTAAGAGGGAGAAGGAAGGCTGAACCCTCACAGACATCGCCCACTATCTTGCTTCAACACATGGCAACAGACTTTGAGTGAGAAAATACCTCTTATGTTCCTTTAGTTGGACTCTTTAGGACCTTGTAACTGTAAGCTTTTACCCCAAATAAATACCCTTTATAAAAACTAACAGATTTCTGGTACTCTGTATCAGCACCCCTTTGGCTGACTAATACATCCCATAAGTTTTGATATGTTGTGTTCTCATTTTCATTCATTTCGAGAAATTATTTACTAATTTCTCCTCAAATGTCTTCTCTGAACCACTGATTGTTTAGGAGTGTATTAGTCAGGGTTCTCTTGGGAAACAGAATCAACAGGAGATATCTGTAAATAATATAAGATTTTATAAGAGTCTTTCGCGTGACCGTGGGGATGCACAAGTTCAGGTTCCACAGGCAGGCTGCAAGCCAGGGGCTCCAATGAAAGTCCGATGAAAGGTCCTTAATGAGTTTCTGGGAGAAGTTGGCTGTTCAAAGACGAGCTGGGAAATTCTCTCTGAATGTTGAAAGCACTTCTCCTTTTAAGGCATTCAACTGATTGGATAAAAGCATCACCCATTGTTGATGCAATCTCCCTGATTGATGCAGATGTAATCAGCCATCCATGCAGTAAACTCAGTGGTGATCGAAGTCCATAAATGCTCTTGTATTACAATTAGCCCAGTGCTTGCTGGACCTAACACCTGGACACAATTACCTGGCCGAGTTGACACATTAGCCTAACCATCACAGTCCACCCCTTGTCAACTCGGCAACCATACACATTACCCTAAACAATACTTAGTCTCTAAGTAAAAACAATAACAGACAAGCATACATATATATTTCTGCCTAACAATGTTCAACTCCCCTGCGTACAACCAGAAACACATTAATTGCCCACAGAATGGGGTGCAAGTCCTTGGGTAATATTCACTCTTAAACTTGACATCCTTAAATATTATGACATGAAATTAATACAACTTTTCATATGATAGGGGAATAGGTTGGGGAAGAAAACAAGAAATTCGTTTTGTGTACATATACAATCATACTCATAATGAAACAAGGAAGAAGGGTTCATGACTATTACAGTCCTCGTTTCTGTAACTGGCCATGTGGTCAAAGTTCTTGTTTATCGCTACCTTCTTCCACTACCCATTCCATGTTCCCGTTACCTTCAGCAAGCACTTCAGCTGGCTGTGGTTCTTTGTCAGGTGGGGTGACCCAAACTTTCATTCCTGAAGATTCTGGGCCATTGTTAGTCCCGCTTGAATTGGTTTGTTGCAATTTTCCATTGACTTTACTCACAGGGCATGGCAGTACGAGGAGACGACCTAGAGGATCTCCTGCATTCCGGGCAAACTCTTCTTTATCCTCATTATGTAGATGTAATCCTATTTCTCCTTGATAGTCAGGATCAATCACCCCAGCCAGTACAGTAATTCCCTTCTTTGCCTGTTGATTCACAGTTAAGAGGAGCCCAAAGTGGCCAGGTGACAGTCTTAACTTCCAGTTCAATGGAATCGTTGTGTTCCCTGGTGGCAGCACTCCTCCTTTTGGGACTAAAACCTGTAGACCAGCAGAGCTTAAGGTTGCAGGGACAGGAAGCAAAAATTTTCCTAGTGGGTCACCAGGGGTAATAGTGAGGGGTACCACTCCCATTTCCACCCACTGATTCCTGGACCCATGAATCCTGGTTATGAGAGAAACAGCACCATAGAGAAAACACTGATTCAGAGCATACACAGCCTCCTGGAGAACACTGCCTCAGCCCTGCAAGGTATTGCCACCTAGTTGGCGCCGTAATTGAGTCTTCAGAAGGCCATTCCACCGTTCTATTAATCAAGCTCCTTCAGGGTGATGGGGAACATGGTAAGACCAGTGAATTCCATGGGCATGTACCCATTCCTGCACATCATTTGCTGTGAAGTGGGTTCCTTGATCAGAAGCAATGCTGTGTGGAATGCCATGGTGGTAGATAAGACATTCAGTAAGTCCACAGATGGTAGTTTTGGAAGAAGCATTGCATCCCGGAAATGCAAACCCATATCCAGAGTATGTGTCCATCCCAGTTAAAACAAATCGCTGCCACTTCCATGGTGGAAGTAGCCCAATGTAGTCAACCTGCCACCAGGTAGCAGGCTGATCACCTCGAGAAATGATGCCATATTGGGGGCTATGTGTGGGTCTCTGCTGCTGGCAGATTGGGCATTCAGCAGTGGCTGTAGCCAAGTCAGCCTTGGTGAGGGGAAGTCCATGTTGCTGAGCCCATGCATAACCTCCATCCCTACCTCCATGGCCACTTTGTTCATGAGCCCATTGGGCAATGACAGGAGTGACTGGGGAAAGAGGCTGAGCATTAGCCACAGAGCGGGTCATCTTATCCACTTGATTATTGAACTCTTCCTCTGCTGAAGTCACCCTCTGGTGAGCATTCACGTGGGACACAAATATGTTCATGTTTTTTGCCCACTCAGAAAGGTCTCTCCACATAGCTCTTCCCCAAACCTCCTTCTCACCCATTTTCCAATCATGTTCCTTCCAAGTCCCTGACCACCCAGCCAAACCATTGGCAATAGCCATGAATCAGTGACAAACGCAACTCTGGCCATTTCTTCTTCCAAGCAAAATGAATAACTAGGTGCACTGCTCGAAGTTCTGCCCACTGGGAGGATTTGCCTTCACCGCTATCCTTCAAGGATGTCCCAGAAAAGGGCTGCAGTGCCGCAGCTGTCCGCTTTCGGGTGGTACCTGCATATCGTGTAGGACCATCTGTAAACCAGGCCCGAGTTTTCTCATTCTCAGTCAACTGATTGTAAGGGACTCCCCAAGAGGCCAAAGCTGTAGGCTGGAAAAGAGAAGGTAACATGGCAGGGATGGTGACCATAGGCATCTGGGCTACTTCCTCATGTAACTTACTTGTGCCTTCATGACCTGCTCAAGCCGTATCTCGTATATACCACTTCCACTTTATTATGGGGTGCTGCTGTGCATACCCAACTTTATGGTTTGGTGGGTCAGGCAATACCCAGATCATGGTAGGCAACTCAGGTCTCATGGTAACTTGATGGCCTATGGCTAAGTGTTCAGTCTCTACTAAGGCCTAGCAGCAAGCCAAAAGCTGCTTCTCAAAAGGGAAGTAGTTAACTGCAGAGGATGGCAAGGCTTTGCTCCAAAATCCTAAGGGTCTGCATTGTGATTCCCCTAGAAGGGGCCTGACAAAGGCTCCAGACAGCATCTAGGATCTCTATTTGCCACTGAAACTTCCAGCACCATTGAATCTGCTGGATCATATGGCCTAAGTGGCAGCCCAGTTTGCACAGCAGTCTGGACCTGTTGCAGGGCCTCCTCTTGTTCTAGTCCCCAATCAAAACTAGCAGCTTTTCTGGTCACTAGGTAAATGGCCCAGAGTAGCACACTCAAATGAGGAATGTGTTGTCTCTAATATCTGAAGAGGCCAACTAAGCGTTGTGCCTCTTTTTTGGTCGTAGGAGGGGCTCGGTGCAACAGCTTATCCTTTACTTTAGAAGAAATATCTCAACAGGCCCCACACCACTGGACACCTAGAAATTTCACTGAGGTGGAAGGACCCTGTATTTTTGTTAGATTTATCTCCCATCCTCTCTCACGCAAATGCCTTACCAATAAATCTAGAGTCTTTGCTACTTCTTGTTCAGTAGGTCCTATCAACATGATATCATCAATATATGGACCAGTGTGATGTCTCATGGGAGGGAGAGACGATCAAGGTCCCTGCAGACAATATTATGACATAGGGCTGGAGAGTTGATATACTCCTGAGGCAGGACAGTGAAGGTATACTGCTGGCCTTGCCAGCTGAAAGCAAACTGTTTCTGGTGGTTCTTACTAATGGCAATTGAGAAAAAAGCATTTGCCAGATCAACAGCTGCATACCAGGTACCAGAGGAGGTGTTGATTTGCTCAAACAATGATACCACATCTGGGACAGAAGCTGCAATTGGAGTCACCACCTGGTTAAGTTGACGATAATCTACTGTCACCCTCCTGTGTTTTCTGCACAGGCCAAATAGGAGAATTGAATGGGGATGTGGTAGGAATCACCACCCCTGCATCCTTCAAATCCTTGATGGTGGCACTAATCTCTGCAATCCCTCCAGGAATCCGGTATTGCCTTTGATTTACTATTTTGCTAGCCAGGGGCAGTTCTAGAGGCTTCCACTTGGCCTTTCCAACCATAATAGCCCTCACTCCACAAGTCAGGGATCCAATGTGGGGATTCTGCCAGTTACTGAGTATGTCTATTTCAATTATACATTCTGGAACTGGGGAAATAACCACAAAATGGGTCCGGGGACCCACTGGACCCACTGTGATACGGACCTGAGCTAAAACTCCATCAATCACCTGACCTCAATAAACCCCTACTCTGACTGGTAGACCACAGTGGCATTTTGGGTCTCCTGGAATTAATGTGACTTCTGAGCCAGTGTCTAATAATCCCTGAAATGTCTGATCATTTCCTTTTCCCCAATGCCCAGTTACTCTGGCAAAAGGCCGTAGGTCTCCCTGGGGAAAGGTGGGAGGAAGATTAACAGTATAAGTTTTTGGCAGTTTAACAGGATCCTTTCCCAAGGGGACCTGGCTTTCTCCTCATTCAAGGGGCCCTGGGTCTGTAAACTGTCTCAAGTCCGGGAATTGATTAAGGGGCTATGATTCTCTGCATCTGTAATTTGAGTTAGGGTTTTGTTCACTCGACCTAGAACTCTTCTGCTTATACAGATCCAGAAAAAATTTAGTAGAATTCAGCTGTTCTATCTTCTGCATAACTTATTCTTTTTTTCTATCATTTTGAGTCTGCTATTGTATGCCTCTAATGTGTTTATCTCATCTATTGTGTCTTTCATTCCCACAAGCTCTGTTATTTTTTTTTCAGGTTTTTAAATTCTTCTTTTTGCTTGCCCAGTGTCATCTCTTTAATCATATTGTCTTTCAAGTCATTGATTTGATTAAGGAGATATGTATGAACCTCATTGATTAGTTGTCTCAAATCCTGCATCTCATCTGGGCTTTGATATATTCCCTTGCTTGGGCCATATCTTCTATTTTCTTAGTATGGCTAATAATGTTTTGCTGATGTCTAGGTATCTGATTATGACAGTGAGTTTACTTTGATGCTCAATTTCTCTCGATTGCATAGGGATTTAGTGGCAGGAGGCTGTGTGTTACTGCTTGTATTAGTCAGCTAAAGGGGTGCTAATGTGAAATACCAAAATTGGGTTGGTCTTCAAAAAGGGTATTTATTTGGGGTAGAAGTCCACAGTTACCAGGCCATAAAGCATAAGTTTCTTCTCTCACCAAAGTCCATTGCCACGTGTAGGAGAAAGACAGCTGCCGAAGTTCGCCAGGGCTCAGGCTTCTTGGGTTCCTCTCTTCCCGGGGCTGCATTTCTCTCTCCGGGCTTACTCCTTTGGTTCATTCACAAGGTCAGCTGTAGACTATCAGGCGAATGGCTCACTTCTCTTCTCCTGGGGCCTTCTTTCCAACATCAAAACTGCTTCTCAAAAACTGCTTCCTCTATCCTTTGCCTTGCCTTTTATATTCTATTCCCCATCCACCAAAGAGGTGGGGCTCAATGCCCTACTGACGTGGCCCAGTCAATGCCCTAGTCATAACTTAATCATGCCCAGATTATCAGATCAGTTTATAAGCATGATCCAATTATATTTTTGGAATTCATAATTACATCAAATTGCCAGATGGCTACATTGCTGTTCTTTGATTCTTGGTTCAAACTGTTCTAGCACTTTAGGACTGTCCCTGTTTAGTTGCTCAAATCTCGGCCATGGATCCAGTGATGGGTTGTAGACTTGCTTCCATGGACATCGGGGAAAGAGGCTGTAAAGGCCTGAAAAAGCCTCTCATTTATTTACTTTTAAAATCCTTGCATGTACTTCCTTGGTCTGCCAGCAGATGGCACTCTTTCACAAACTTCTCAGCTCAAATCCTGGTCAGAATGTGTTCCCTGCAACCCCAACCAGAATAATGTGACAGAGGATCCTGCCTCTGGGCTATTCTGAGCCTTGCAAATCAAATCTTCTCAGAGGCTGTTCTCCAACCCCTGCCAGCAGCCCCCTCCCTTTTCCTGAGTAGGAAATAATTCCACTCCCCTCTGCATCCTCAATAACCAGTCCTGTTTAGTAGGGAAGGTGTTTGAGAGAGTTGGATCTCTTTAGTTTTGTGCTGGCTCCCTAGCAAACAATGGTGCAGCCCCACCTGGCCTAGAAGGGCTTGAGGGACACAGCAGACCAAATTTGTTGACCAAAAGCTGCATAAGCCTTAGGCTGTGTACCTTTCTCTCCCCTTTCCTGGGGAGGTGGACCCCTGGGGCTCCCTTTGTCTGTAGCCCTGGCTAGAGGCCAGAGAATTCAAAGCTATCTGCTCCAGGGGTAGGGGTTGGGCACTGGCAGCTGCAGCTTTAACTCACAGTTTTCCTGTTAAGATTCTTTTCCTTTGCCCCTTTGGGTGGTATCCAGCCTTCCCCTGGTATCCTAAACCCTAGAACAATTTTTTCCAGGCCATTTCTGCCTGTCCCTCTTTAATCCTCCATCTTCCCAGAAGTCTCCCCAACTAACTTTTACCAGCTAGTTACAAACATATGAGTGAGACCACAGGTGTGGAGGAGAGACAAGCCATCCCAGCTGAGCCCTTCCCAAACTGCCAACCCATAGAATTGGGTGTGTGTATATATAGCCTTCGTTTTAAGTCACCAAGTTTTACATAGTTTGTTATGCAGAAATAGATAAGTGATACACAAAATATTTATTTTAAGTCTAATAAATAAATGAAAGAGAAAAAATAGAAATCCAAATCAAACAACTTACATTCACCTAAAAATATAATTAATATTTTTTATTACAACATTTATATGTAGGACACTTGAAAACTGTCCTTATTTGAGATTCTAACTATGGAACTTTAAAACAGGATAAATGGATTCAACAAATATTTGTTGAGTACATACTTACGTACTCTCAGGTATCATTTCAACATATATTTAGTGAGTACCTACCATGTCCTAGGCACTACAGGCAACAGAGAGCTAAACAAGACACATAGTACATTCAAGTCCTTCAGAAGCTTGCTGGAGCGGGAAGAATAGAGAATATGAGACAAAACATAAATAATTCTAAGACTCAGTAGTATGAGATAAGTAATATAAAAGTGGATCAAACAAATAGCTATAGGTATCAGAGGAGAAAGGCTATGATGATAAGGCTTCATAAAGGAAGTTAATTTGAGTTGGCCTTTGAGACAGGAGCAAAATTTCAATTGTCAGGGAACTATAGGAATGATTAGGGAAGCTTGCTGGAACCATCTAGTTTCTGCCTACACCACTATTGAAACTGCTCTCTCAAAGATTACTAGTGATTTCTTAATTGCTATATCATCCTTGAGCTCTCTCTTCTCACTCCTGCCCTGACTTCTCTGATGCAGACATATATACCCTGTTACTGTTTTTTTTTTCAACCTCTCTAACCACATCCTTCTTTGCCTCCTTTACTGATTCTACCTCATTTCCCAAAACACAGTATGCCCCAAGGTTCTTTTTTATACTTTTCTCTATAATCTCTCCCTCAGGGATCTCACCCTTTTCCATAGATTTAGCTCTCACTTTTTGTGGAGATAATGTCCACATTTCACTCTTCCTCTACTATTCTGTGGAGCTCAGATTAAGGTTAGGAACTCAGTATGCTACTTGCCAGTTATAACGTCTAATTCACCTAACCTCCTACAGTGTCAATTTCTCATTGTAAAAAGCGGTGATAATAATACACACCTCAGCGTGGCTGTGAGGATTAAATAAAAATGTTTAAGTGCATTGCAGAGTAAAAAACACTATATAAATATTAAGAACTGTTATACTCCTTCAAATGAAACATAACCTTTCTTACTCATGAACACCATTGACTGCATCTACATTTCTCATTTAACATGTATTTTAGTCATGTATATGCCTTCCTATTTCCCTACCAGATATAGTCAACAAAAAACATTTAATGAATGTGAATGCCTGTTATGTGCTCAGTGTTGTGCTGAGAACTGGCAGTACAGTGTCAAACCCAGAGTTTCCAGCCAAAATAATGAGTGCTATAATAGTGATAAATATAGAATGCAAGAAGGATAGAAACATAGGAGCAATTATCATGGTATGGGAGTAAAGTGGGTCCACTCCTTTTCAGCCTCCTGTGCCTAAAGAGTGACTTTCTCAATCTGGTAGATGAGGTACAGCTTCCAAAAGAAATCAGTCAACAAGCATTTGATGGCTTGTAATAAATTCTAAGGCACAAAAAAAGGTTCAAGGGTAGAAAATCTCAGGGCATGTTTGGGGAAATCAAGCAATCCAGTTTGGCTAGTGTAAGTCCTTGCCTATGTATGCCATTAGAAAAGTCAGCTGGAGCTAAATTATGAAAGGCTTTGAAAGCCAGGTTATGGGGGTTTGGGATTTACTCTGCAGGCAAAGATGAAGTAGGGGAAGTATGTCATAAAAGATCTTTGAACAGAGCTATAGCATGATCAGAAGGGTGTTGTGGGTGTTTTACTCTGATAGGAACATGGAGATAGGCTACAGGGAACAAGAGACCTGAGGCTAGGGTACAAATCACAAAGCAATTATAGTAATCCAGGGCACTTCTTCCCATTTTTCTGGTATCTTGGTAGCTCACAAAGTGATCTAGCATAGAGCAAACCAGATATTAATTCCAAACAGGACATGAAGCCTAGGATGTATAAATACTCAATAAATATTTTAAAAATATTAAAAATATGCACACTTCCAGAGCAAGCTGTGCTTGCTTATTAATAGAAATCCAAGTCTCAATGAATAAAAGGTTTCTTCTATACTGCAAACTTAGCTGGTACTTGTCTTCTCTATAGAACCAATGGTTTCTAACTTCCTTTGGTGACATTAAATGAGCCTCAGAGATTGAGGCACAAAGAAGGGTAGTAAACTCCCATAATTGAGAAAAACCATGTCAGCAAAGCCAGACCCCCACAGGAGCTAGGGCCCAGACAACAGAAAGAACTAAATATCTTCATTATAGGTAGGCCAGCTGTTCAGAGGAAAACACAGACTCCATTACTAACTTAATGTGTGACCCTTTCCCCTTTAACTTGGCCTTCTAGCTGGAAATGTTTCATCTTCTTGTTGACTAAAATCTGAAGGGATAATATGCCAATGAATTCAGGGCATGTGTGCAGTAAGATCTTATCATTAACTTCCAATTATCTATGAGAACTACTCTGTTGCAGTTGAACCACTACTTAGCAAAACCCAGTACCACTTCTCTCAGCGTTTGCCTGACTATATACCAAAATCTATGGGCTATTTTATGGTTTGTTGGTTTGACCATGTTCAGCACCCCACTGCTGGGGTTCCAGTCCTGCCATATAATAAACTCAAGAAGCTCCATGTGATGTGTGTATGTTATCTCTAACAGACATAAAGGTTAATATGATTTTGTTTCTTCCTCAATCCCCCACCCAGGAAATGAAGGAGCTTCATGTAACAAGATTTTAAAAAAGGATTTTTGGATTCTGTTTAGACAATCAGTCAAACCTGAGAACTAAAAGCAAATTTTCACCAGTTGATTAAAGGTATTTGACTAAAAGTGCCTCTGCAAGATCTCACCACCTCAGACTCAGGATACGGACTTTTAATATAGCTCAGAGTTCATACAACGAAGTTTTCACTAGCACTTTGATATTTCATCCTTGAAAACTAAAATTCTTTTTGAAGCCCTCTTGAGCCTAGCTGGCTCTCTGACAAGCAGTGATCTCCTTACTCTATGAGAAACAGAAGGATTTTTGCTATGAACATCATTGCATTACCTGCCTCCTTCTCAGTTTCTGACTCAGAAGCTTCATCTTCACCTTCCTCTTCCTCTGAGCTGGAGCTGCTAGATTCCTTGTTTTCTTCCTCTGTTTCTTGGGACTTTGGTGTCTCTTCCTCATATAACATCTTCTCTTTGCTAAAGTAAGGATACAATTTTTAAGTTCAGTGACAATCAGGTGTATAAAGGGAACGAGTTTATAAACCCATATATAGAAGCAATAACAGAAACATGAAAATCCTTCTTTACATTTGTGTTCTGAATTCTTGTTTTTTGTTGTTTTTTTTTTTTTTTTTTTTTGCAGACTAAGATCTAGTATTTGTCTTTATAACTTTAGAAGATCTGGCCTGTTTAATCCACAGAAAAAGAGGGCTATACATTCTGATGATGATGGGCAGGTCGTAAAAAAAATTCATCTAACAAATATCTACTGTATATGTATGGGATGCTAGAAATCATTGTAGGCACTAGTATGATGGTAAACAAAACAGACATGGTCCCTGAGCTTACAGTATAGTAAGGGGAGCAATCGGGGCTAAGGATACCAATACTAGGAAAAAAAAAGAGACTGCACACAGTCTCAATTAATTTTCTAGGTTTAATACACCTTCACCATCCTCAGTGTCTCCCCCCGTATTAATACTACCTCCCTGTCTCTCAAACATCCCCATATGTTTAAAGATCATTTGGCTAAAGTCAAACAGTTTCTTTACAGTAGTCTCAAGCTATGTCACACACATATACACACTCACAGGTAGCAGATCTCATCCCATTTTTCAAGCCCCAAATGTCTTACTTCTTAAAAAGCCCACTCTGCAACTTGTTGTTCAGGTCTGACTCAATGAGTTTATTCCGTGTCTCTTTTTCACTTCGAAGCTGGAAATTGAGAAAGCATAGAGAAAAGGGGAGAAATTGACTGTTGGTGAAAAATCAGCAGTAATGGGAAGAATTCAAAATGGTATTGTCATTCTAAGGAAGACAGTACCAATCCAAAGGCTGATTAAAAGAGAAATATCAGTTAGGTCTCCTGAAAAGATAATGAGGGAGAAAAATCCAAGATAAAACATAGAAAATAAAAACTATGGCTTTAGAGCTTCATTAAAAATGTCCCTATCAAATATCCAAACCTAATCTTCCAAAAAAGCTTAGCTTCTGAAGCATAGAAATCTAAAAGGAAACCTGAAAGAATTCTTCATGATCTATGTACTGAAATATAAGTTGGCAATTGTTCTAAAGAAAAGAAAGGTACCAAATGGGAAATAAGCCCTTAGAGTTGTCTGGTATTAAATGCATGCTCTAGACAAAATGTATTTATATGCCTGGACCCCAAAGTTATGCAGGGGCAATGACAAACACCATTCCCATTCTTACTGAAATGTTACTTAATGAAGATGTTATTTATGTTTTAAAACATAACTATGTGGGGGACGGATGTGGCTCAATTGGTAGGATGTCTGTCTCCCATATGGAGGGACCTGGGTTCGATTCCCGGGACCTCCCAGTTAAAAAAAAAAAAAAATCTGAAAAAAAATAAAATAAAATGCTATCCTTGCCCTCAAATAAAATAAAGTTATAATTTAAAAATAAATAAATAAATAAATAAAACATAACTATGTGGGGGGGCGGATGTGGCTCAAATGGTTGGGCATCCGTCTGCCATATGGAGGGACCTGGGTTCAATCCCCGGGACCTCCCGGTAAAAAAAAAAAAACAAAAAACATAACTATGTGGGGTAAAGAATACACAGGAACTCTATACTATTTCTGCAACTTCTATGTGAGTCTAAAATTTATTTCAGATAAAATTTTTTTAAAAAACCATAACTATGCAAAGTATTCTAATCTTGTACTAGAAATGCTGTTGTTGCTAATTAAGAGCACTGATAGCGTATTTGAAAAGTCCTAGCTTTTAGTGATCCTGAGCGCTTATCAAAGAAGAAAATAAAAGACCAATAAGTTCTTTTTGTCCAAACTTTATGTATATGACTTTCCCACTGAGCCTTAAAGTAACAAGAATCTTTGTTTCACTAATCTAGACATGATGCTGAACACACATGAGGTTAGATATAGTTGATTTGTGCCATCACTGGGCTACATAGTTCTTTCACTCAAAACTGCACTAAATTTCCCACATTTGAGTTTACTTGACCTGAGTCAGAGCACAGAGGAAAAATACAAAAGAAAGTCAGTGATTTTTTTTCTGTACCACTCTGTTCACACAGGGAATTCTCAAGTCCCTAATGTCACTGATCTTTATTCTCCTCACCCAGATTCTCATCCCATTTATGGATAGAAAATGTGAATTATTCACTGTTCATTTGTCTACTGGTAGGTTTTTCCATTATGAAATATATACATGGTTATCAGGCTTATGAGTTCTCCTGTACAGCTCTAAGCAGAATGGACATGCAACCAAACAATATTGAATTCTGGATGTTGGATGAATCTGGAATAAGTTTGAATCACTGACCAAGTAATGTCCAATACCAAATGATAACTTTGTTTTTTTGTGTGCGTTTGTTTTTTAAGAAAGAAATATATTCCTATTTTTAATCAATGTACATTAAATAAAGATATCCTTTTAGTCAATAAGAGGGAAAAAAAAAGCTATGCTATGTTCACTATCCTGGAACCTCCTGTTTGGGAAAAAAACCTCTAATTTGAACATATCACAACAATTTTCTAGAAGTCAAGGGTAATAATTATTAGTTTAGTTGTTATTGTTTTTAACCTTCAGCTGCTTGAAGGCTATCTTATCATGAGTAAACCTTAAGAGCAATGGTTTCTAGGATATTTTCTTCTAGACTGTTGATAGTCCCTGAAGGAAACAATTATCGTCTATGGAATTCAGATACGTCCATTTGAACTCTCAGCAGAGACATAACTAAAACAAGTGATTGAGATTCCCAAAGTGAATTGCAAACTATTATAAAAGCCTTAAAAGCATCAGAGACTTACCACATTCTGCTTCTTCTGGAGCATCTCCAAGTGCTCCACAAGGCCCTCATCAGCCACATCAAATGGTGTCTGGCCCTGGTAAAGAAAAGGGGCACCATCAGTGGTAGAAAACATCAGTAACAATCAAGTGACTTTATTTTATCAGGGAACTATTCAACATTTACATTCTGCCTTTGAATCCAATGATAGCTGCTTCCCGGACTAATCTACTCTACATTATCATCTATCACAAAGGAAACAAACAGAAACTGCAAATCCTTTAATATGAAATTTGATTCCCAGGGGCCTCCCACAGGGTAAACGGAAGCCCAACCAATTGAGCCACAGCCGCTTCCCTGTACCTGCTTTTAAATGGTCTTAATTCAATAAGGGGTTCTTAGAAACCTCAGGAGCTCCAGAGCACATGTGCACTAAAGATTAAGTCACAGAAATCATCTCCCTTTAAGTGAGAGAAGGGCAGATAAGGAGATTATCTCTTTTAGTAAACATCTGCACAATTAAGGATGCTGACCCATTGTCTGAAAATGAAACTTGGGTTCAGGAGAGATGTGAGACAGGTAAGAACATCTATTAATTAAAAGGCCATATCTCTGGACTCCTAGAAAATCAGTAGCTGTATGGATCAGAGTTCCAAGGCTTCTACTTGAAGTGAGGCTGGATAACACTATTTTCAGCCAAACTCAAGGGTCTTTGTTATAAGGTTTTTAAATTACTCAGATGAATGTAGCTCAGCTGTTAAAAGGCTTTGAGTTTTAAAAAAGAAAAGAAAAGAAGAGGAAAGAGTGAGAGAGAGAGAGAGAGAAAGTAAAGCTTTCACACTTCACCACGGACAGTAGCCTTAGGCTCCTCTCAAAGTTCATTTTTATGCTAAAAGCAAAACATTCAGTAAATATAGTTTTCCTGTTTCTTTGCTTGTTTTAGGGGGTTCAACATAGAGTCAGTCAGAAGGCTAGGTCAGTGGGGTTTTATTTTACATAGCAAATATATTTGTCGTGATAAAAGGTGAGGGGGGGCAGGAGGGAGGGAGGGGCAGCACTATAGCTAACAGGGCAGTCAACCTGGCCATTCAAAAGACTTCAAGCCTTTTGTTCTAGAGACCCAGCCACCAATCTCATTGCCTTTTTAGAAGGCCAGGCTCACTAACCAGTTTATTCCTGATATCCATGTCACAGAGTGCTTCTGCCAGGATGGAGCAAGCCTCCTTCACTCCCCAATGTGCAGCAGCATGAAGGGGGGTCCAGCCATCATGATCCTGAACGTTGAGTTCATAGCCAGCCTGAATCAAAAGTCTAAGAAGAAAACCCCAAACAAGACATTTATCTCCTCCACATTACAGTTTTCTGCCAAATAAACCATCATTTAAATGATAGTTCAGATTTTGGCACTGAATCACAGGTGTCCTGTGATACTTTGAAGACCAATCACAGATATTTACCAACCTTCACTAAAATGTCATATAGTATTTCCTAGACATACCCATGTTACACCAGAGAAGAGGAGTGCATGGAAAGGTATGTGTTTTTCATATCTGAGATTAACCAAAGCTTAATTCAATAAGCCATATCACACAATTCTATTATAAGTTCTGTTTCCCATTTTACAACGCAGGGAGGAAGTAACATACAAAATGAGAACTCAGTTCTCTTCAGGGTATTTTACCAACTAACTTTCCAGTTGGTCTTTTCAGGATATAATATGTTTAGTGTAGACTGTCATACCTCCAACTCTGCGAAGTATTTTCAGGGGGTTCTGAGTAATTATGAAGCAATAATCTAACTTATGTACATGGAGGAGGAAAAAGTTGGCTTCTGAAGTCCCAAACTGCACTGGATGGGTTGAGACTAACCTAAATCATGGGCCTCTAGATACCTTCCAAGAATTGAGCAGAGTATAAATGTCACTCTCAGGTAGAAACAGAGGAACAACACACTGCCACATCTACTGGAAACCCCATATTAGGTTATGAAGCATTGGAAGAGTCCAGCAACAATTCTAAATACAATGCTTTTAGCACCTATGTATTTGGGAAAGCCTGCCAACATTAAGCACTGACAGCAAGTATGGATGCAAGGAAAAATGGAACAAGTAGAGTTGTAGAGTTCAAATCCCTCATATAAGTTTGACTAAGTTACCCCAGCTGGACATTGCATACTCAGGGTCTGTATAAATTATTCTTATGGACCCAAAGAAATGATTTAAGTCCAAAGAGGACCAAAATGATCACAAGTCTGTCCTGTATTACAAGTTGCAAAAGGAGGAAGTTGCAGGGATATTAATGAAAATTCATAGAGCTGGAGAAGGTCTTATAAGGTCACCCTGTAGGCCAGTGTGCCTCAACTCTGTTTCACGTCATACATGTCGGTGAGAAGTTAGAGGGATGGTAGGAGGAAAGGGAACTATCCATGGATGAACACCAACAAAATGTGAGGGAAGACTGCATGACCAGGCAAGAAACCAAGGAAAAAAAAAAGGAAACACACCATAGTTGAGAATCTAATTCACCCCCTGCTTCCAAAACCCAATTCATCTTCTCCCAGTCAACCAAACTCCTGCTTGATGTAAATGGACAATACCTGAGGACCTCAGAGTAGCCCTTGGCAGCAGCCACATGGAGGGCTGTGGCCCCTGAGCGAGCCTGCCTCACATCCTCTATTTTCCCACTGTTGAGCCACTGGCGGGCATCCTGCAACATCTGCTGTTCTTCTTCTTTTCTTGACTGCTCTAGATCAACTCCTACAGAAACCAGATACCAGATAGCCAGCATTACTAAAGGTCCACTTAAGTCTGGCAGGATATTTTCCTTAGATTCAAAACATATCATAAATATACCCACAAACAACACTTTAGTCAACAAGTTGGGTATTCATCAAATTTACTCTTCATTTAGAAAAGCAATGGCATTTGTACAGACAGTGTCTTACCAGAGTTAAATCATTGGGTTAAATATTATGTGATGGCAGACTCATTAGGGGAACACTTTTAAAATTGTTTTCATATAACACAAAGACCAAAGAGAACATAATTACATTATGATATTTATACAGAGCTAAACTTTTCAAAGTCCTTTTATAAGTTATATCATTTTAGCTTCTAACAAACCTTTGAAGTAAATAAAATAAATATTACTGTCCCCATTTAACAGATGAGAAAATAAACATCAAAAAGATTAAGTGTCTTGCTCAAGGTCACAAAATTAGTGATAGAGCTACTACTAGAGCTCCGATGTCCTGGGATCTTGTCTGTTGCTCTTTTCCATTCACTACACCATAACACTGGGATCCAGATCTTAGTTTCAGGTATGACATACTTTAAAAACAAAGTACCTTTAAAGTTCATTTCCATATTTAGGGAAATACACTGACCTGGAGCTATATAATCCAGAGCAGATGAGTCCCACATCAACACCAGTGGTAGGTGATATGCAGTTAAAATATCAGCCTGCTTCAAAGAGAATGTAGATTTTGTTTCCCTTAGAAACATGGAGGAACTCCAAGGTTTCTCCCTTTACCCAACAACTCTCCAACATCTGTTCCAGTGAAAGGGGGAGGAGGGCCATTCCCCATTATAGAAAATAATGAAATGTCCTAAATGCACACAGCAGTCTTTATCTATGTTTGGTCTACTCCCTCCCAACTCACTTCTTAAATAAGAACAAGTGAACTATCTAGGGATCATCTGAGTGATTTGGGGAGATGGAATAGGGATGAAGTGATAACTGATTTAAAACAAACCAGAACTCCATACCATGAAGAGGTAAAATTAAAAGTGCTGCAAAATTAAGCATACATGTGAATACCTCTTCCAATAGAGTATGCTCCTTAAATGAAAAGTCAGAAATTGAATTAGAAAATGTGGTTTATCAAATCAAAACTATTTTTTAAATTCAGTTAAAAAAAAAATTATCTGTAAATTGTAAAGTAAGTCTTAGGAGAAAAGACTGAGAGGACTGGATAGTAAACTAAGCCTAAGATTTTCAGTTCAATAGGGCACACACACGGGAAGGCAGTAGAAATAAACAGTTACTGCTCTAGAACACCATTATTGTAAGGCAGGGGTTGGCAAATGTACTGTAAATAGCCAGATATTAAATATTTTCAGTTTTGTGGGCCATCATTCAACCCTGTCATTGTATCACAAAAGCATGGCCAGATCTGGCCCTACCTGTTCTAACAGATCATATCAGGAAAGGTCAATGGAGCTAAGTCCTTTAGGATGAACCATAGATGATGATATTAAGATAGTAGGGCAGAAAGACTGAAAAAACACTGAAAATCATGTGCACAGTTTTGTGATGGTTCCAATAGGCTTCCTAAGACCTGACCCGCTTGCTATCTACCTAGTATTATTCATATTTTTTTATTAAAAGAACTCAGAGACATACAGTAGGAGAATCCTACCCTATTCTCTGAAAAGGATTATTCTGATAATATAAAATAAGATAGAATAAGCATTTTTAGAGTTTATTCTTCTAAGTTAGCTTCCGTACCTTAACAAACTGCCAGAATAATTTTCATGGTTAGTATGGTTAAAGATCATTTCAGAAGTTACAATAAACATCTTTACCAGTGCCACTTTCAGTTCTCATCAGGAGAAAAATGTAAAGTCATAACTAAATTTGTTCAATACTCAATTTACAACATATCCCATACTTTCTTCGAACTCTACAATGTATAGCAAAATCCAGTAACATGCATACATAGTAAAAAAATGTCCAACTTCCTCATCAGTTGAATCTATATCATCAAAGAATGATCAGGTCACTCCTAACAATGAGATGGGTATACAACCTCAGAATAGTAAAAACAAGAAATAACTGAATATTCTTTTGGCATTTGGCCTATATTTGTGTGAACTATTAAGGGAATACATGATGTTGGCAACTGATGACAAATGCTATTAGCAGAAGCATCTAACCCTCTCTTATCATATGATAATGAAAAGCTCTAAGCAGCAAATGGATTCAAAAAAAAAAAGTAAGTGGCAGTATTTGGGAGTTTCTCCTGGCCCTCTCCAATTTCTTAGATTACCTTGCTTCTTTACTTGCTCCAGAAGAAGATCCTTCATGGCTGGCTCTTCTGCAAGGTCAGACGGGACTTCACCTTCACTATTCACAATACCCACACTGGCTCCATGGTTAATGAAATACCTGCACAGACAAGACCCAGGATCAAAATTATATTTACCAGTCTAATATCAATTTATACTCATGTATCTGGGGTTCCATACAGAGTAAGTCTTCTGTCTGGGTGTTTCAAGTATGGTCCCAGATAAGGTCTTCCAATATTGACTTCTTTTTTTTTTTTTTTTTTTTTTAAAGATTTTATTTATTTATTCATTTATCCCCCCCTTGCTGCTTGTGCTCTCTGGGTCAGCTAACCACGCCGTGCGGGCGGGCTTGCTTTCACCAGGAGGCCCCGGGAACCGAACCCGGGGCCTCCCATATGGTAAACGGGAGCCCTACTGATTGAGCCACAGCCGCTTCCCCCAATATTGACTTCTAACTCCATTAGCCTTTTTAAAAATTAGGACTGGAGGCTTCTTCATTTCCTGAAAAAAAAGCAATGTCAACCAATAAGGTTTCTTTTGCACTCATTTTCCTATTCCCTGCCCTCTCACTACCAGAGGATAGCAGAAGGCTTTCTGAAAACCCTAATGAAGGCATGAAATCTTTAAAACTCACCCAATATCCCTAAGGTACAAGTTTCCAAAAGGACTTATTATACTTCTAATGTTGGGAATAAAAGAGAATTCCCAGAAGCTATTTAAAGAAGTAATTCTCATATGGGAACTCTTTGTACTTTCGGTATCATTTTCCTGTAAACCTAAAACTGCTCTAAAAATAAAGTTTACCAAAAAAAATTTTTAAAAGAAGCAATTCTAACAAAACTTTCCAGTGCCACACTGGGGTTTATTAGGTAGTGTTGTGGATATGAAGTGTGCATCAAAATTTACATGAATCCGCCTAAATTATACCTCCACGAAACTCTCCCTTCAGCTAGCCACCTACATGAAATCTTCTGCACTAAAAGAGAAAAGTAAATTACTGAAGAATAAATATTAATACACGAAATAGATTTTAAATCTAAATACAGTACTTGATCCTGAAGAAAAAAGGTCTGATAATTTCAAAGTGTTTTCATATGAAATTTTAACATGAGCCTTAAACAACTTTATGAAGTAGACAGTAGGGGTATTATTAACTCCACTTTAAGAAATTGAGGCTCATACATGTTAAGTAATTTCCTCTAAATCACAGAGCTGGCAAATGACAGAAGCTATGGCCTCCATCTTTTCACTTTAAGTCCAGTTAATTTTTCAAGAGATTTGGGCCAATGAGAACCTAATAATGCTGGGAATTCTATCAAACACACAGAAGTCTTTAAAAGGGAGAGAAAAACTATTCGAGTTAGACTTGAATCCATTCAACAATTCAATAAATGTTTATTGTCCCCTACTATATTCAAGGTACCACATTTTAAGACATTGCAGGAGATAAAAAATAAAAATAATCAATATATATGTTGTTGTGGTGATTACATTACTGTATACATTTGCTAAAATGCATTAAACTGTACACATAAAACGGGTGAATTTTTTGTATGTAAATTATACCTCAATAAAGTGATTTAAATATATATATACAGGGCTTTTTCAGGACTTGGGAATTATCCTGAGTGACATGACAACGACAGATATAGGCCATTTTACATCAGCATATAACATGCAGAACTGTGTGGGAGAGAGTGTGGTCTACAATGTGAACGATGGTCCATGCTTAATGGCAAAGCCCCAGGATGTGTATATCCATTGCAGGTGATGTGCCACACTAATGAAAGATGTTTATGTGGGAGGTTGTGGGAGGTGTGGGAGGTGGGGAACATGGGAATCCCTGTAATTTTTGTGTAACATTTATGTAACCTAAGCATCTTTTAAAATATTTTAAAAAATAAATATATACACACATATATAGCATTCAAGGAGTTGGCAGAGGAGGAAAAAATCAATAAGTATTGGATTAAAACTATGTTTTTGCTTTCTCAGTGCCTAGTACCTGGTATAATAGGGCCTCAGTAAATATTTGTTAATGTATATATCAATTCCTCATATACAAAGCTCAAAGACATTCACAATTCATCTAATTTTCACTCATCTTCCTCCTTCCCTCCCAGGCTCAGGGGAAGACAGATCTTTTTCAATTCCAAAGCTAAATCCCTTTATCGGTACCCTTAATCCTATCAAGTACATCTTTTTTCCTTCAATTACCCCTTCTTTTTCACATATTTCACTACTGAGCTCCTCTCTTCTGGTTCCTCTCCCTCAGACCAAAAGAACATTCAACTACGCCTCCCCGATCCTGAAAAGTCAAAATGCAAATAATGTACATAGTAAGTACTTAATAAATGTTTGTTGGATTGAACTGTCCCCTATACTCTATTCAAATTGAACCACTTACTATCTCCAAACATATTCTCTTCTTACCAGTTCTCTTCCACAGCTCAAGCTGTTTCCTCCACTGAATGAGATACCCTCCTTTCTCTTTTTCCTAGTAGAAAATCCTTCACGTGTTTCATGTCTGTTTGATATGCTTCTGCCTCCATGAAGCCTTTTGCCTGTTCTCACCCACTGAACTCTCTCTCTCCTTCATCTGCCCTCCTCCAGCACTAACTCTGGACCTGTCATGATATGCACAGCACCCTGATGCACCCATCCTATCAGGAGTAAAGCTACTTGAGGACAGCAAGGGTTCTCCTTATTGCTAACACTGCCCTGGCATCTGACACTTTCTCTTTTAACTTGGCATTCCATAAATATTGCTTGAATTAAATGAAACCTCTTAACTACCCTGCTTTGACATCTATTCCATCCCTTACTGGATCAGACACAATATCACAAGTACGTAGACTCCTGCTTTTCCCTTTTCTGACATGACCTTAGGCCTATGATCAAGAAGACTTGTTTCTAGAACATAACCTGGCTCTCCAAGAATCAGGAAAAAAAATACTGTTAAGTAAGACTACCTTCTTAAATTATTTTAGGAGGGAAAAACCCCTTTAGTTTTATACTTTTACTTCATTAAGAATAAATGTCATCCTATGAAGTAATGTCTCCTTTACCCCTGAGAATCCTCATTGATTGCCAGAAGCTCAAAAACAATCATTAGTTCAATTAATATGGCCCTTACAAAATAAAGCCTTCCTATCCTGCCTATCTCATCACTGAAATAAGATTTTCTGATACTATTCCAAGGGGGGGGGAGGGGGAATGAAATGTGTTGGTGAACTCAATAAATTAGCATCCCAATAAACTGTAAAGCCAAACTAAATGCTGAACCATTGGGTCAATTTGCTGGATCTGTTAAACACTTATTAGTAACGAAAATATAAAACAGCCAGTTAACCAGTTTAAGCCTGAACTCAAAATGATGAAAAGATAAACTCTAAACCTCTCTTTTTTCGTATGACTATACTGAGTTCAACTATGAGACAAAAAAAGGTCACATGGAACAGGACATAGAACGTACATGGATTCTTCCTATAAAGTCAGTTTGCCTTTTATTCATTTCCACTCCCTTGAAAGTTAAAGTTACTAATGATTCTGGAAAAAAAAGTATAAAATTTAATATCTTTAAGATACAAAAAGAAAATGACAAGATGATCAAGGGCTGATTGTATCTAAAACATTGTTCATTGGCCCTGGGGTAAAGCTATCAAAATGAATAATATAAACAATGAGATCCTTTTCCAATGTATAAAAAAAAATGCTATATACTGCACTTAAATAAATAATGACATTAAAGCCAAAGCCTGCTCAATAACGATAAGCATAATGAAAAATTAATTACCACCATTCCACCCCTATCTCTTGTCAGGCTTACATATGTCCAATTCGTAATTATTTGTATGAGGAAACAGTAACTCTCACAGATTCATTTTAGTCAAGGTAATATTTATTTGGGCAAAAGATTGGCAAGATTTGAATTTATTTCCAAAGGAACTGTACAGATGAATTAAAAAAAAAAAAACGACAATAAAAAAGCATTTACAATCATTCTCTGTACTCAGTCTCACAAAAGGAGAGAAAAAAGGGGCTCCATGGATAATGCCAACACAAGTGATCCTAATTCTAAGCATGAGCTCTGCTTGTTACCTTCCAATAGGAAAAGAAAAGGAATTACTTGAATGTAATGAGATGGGATAGCTCAAAAATCACAAACATGCCACCTGAACAAATAATCAAATGTCAATAATGAGGGATTAACATGTTCTATAAATGTTTCTAATATAAAATTTTTTAAGTAAGAATCAAAATCTAAGAGGAAACAACCTTAACTCATAAACATCAGAAGTTGGCATTAGTGGGTAAAGGCTAACAATCAGAGTTTTTCCTACAAGAATGAAAAGAAAAGGGGGTAGCCTGAGAGAAAAAGTGGTGACTGACAACGATTAAATTTAAACAGAGTGAAGAAGCAAGAGTGAAGAAAACTACATTGTTCATTTCTGTTGGCTTTGCAGCCAATCCAGTTATCCATTTTTTAGAACAAGCAGCCTGAACATCAATGCTGCTATCCAATGTTTCTCTGGCTCTGATTCTCCTTTTGTTTAACCTCTCCTTCACAGCATCCCTGGCTCAACAGCAAATGCAAGGACACAGGCACCCTGCCCCATTCCCTCCCACCACCACCCCTCCAGGAAACCTGGGCAAATCAGATTCTGTGGAAAGCCATTCCCAGGTCTCCACAAAACTGCCAATATAATTCTCCCTGTTGTTTGCTGAAAAAGAGAAATGTAATGGAGCTCTAATTATATTATTGAAAAGGGTCTTAAAACCAGCAATCTATCTATGCACAATTGCTAAAAAGATTGTAAATCTTTGGAAATGAATAGAAATGGTGAAAGCATATTATAGTATTTATAACTAGCAGGGCTATTATTATATAGGTATGACAGTGGTTGAAAGAGTAAGTCTAAGGACATGTACATTACTAGAAGGAAAACTAAAAAATGTAACATGGGACTGTATAACAGTGAAACCTCATGTAATATACAAATATGGTTAATATTGCATATATAAGACTGTTCTTATAAAATATAAATACAAATAAACCAGAAAGAAGGAAACAGAATAGCAGCTATATAGAGCAGGGAAGCATAGAGAGATTGAGAGGTAATGAGTTGTTTGTTTTTTGTTTATTATTATTATTACTGGAATAATGAAAATATCCTAAAAATGACTGAAGTGATGAATGCACAACTATGTGATTATACTGAATACCACTAACTGTACACTTTGGATGAATTTATGATTTATTGATATGTATCAATAAAATTGATTTGTTAAAAAAAAAGGAAAAAAAACCTAGTAATCTGATTTTCCAAGAACCAAAGAACATCATGGTTTTATTGAGGAAATTTACTTTGTCATCTAAATTTACCCTCATCTAGAATATACTCAATTGTCTTGTTTTAAAAATGTTTTCAACTACCAAAGTCTCTTTCCTATTTAAAAGTAATCTCTCTGATTATTCTTTCATTTGACAGACATTTATTTAGTGCTTTTTATATACAGTCAGGATTCTTCTGCCCAAGGGAGGGGCAACTAAATGTCATGGAGATTAATAGCTACTTGTATGGCTTATTAAACATAAGACTCCCTTTTCTTTGTTCCATAAATTTAGGCTCTTTCTTTGGCTATAAATTAAATGAGTTCTGTGATTGGTACACCAGGTATTCTCTACCTTGATTTGTATTAAGCACAAATTATTTTTTAAACAATAAAACAGGTTTACAAAGACATCCAGAAAAAATCTCCAGGACAGCCCACATATGTGCCTACATACGGTTGGTTATTCAAAAAGTGAACCCAGACAGTGCAGTGGGCAGAAGCTATATCTGCATATTCCAGTAAATATGAATTACCTGAAAACAGAAGCAAATGAAAAAGCTCCAACTAAAAATCTGAGGATTTAGTAGCTATGTAAAACATAGTGTCAATTATTCCTTTAAAAAAATAATTCAACTTACTGCTGTTGTAATTTATGAAATTCAAATTCTTAAGGGCAGAACAGAAACAAAATTTGTTCCTACGAATAGCCCAGACCCACTGAGGCTCACTCACTCTGCTATGTTGAGATAGCCACAGGAAGCTGCTGCATGGAGAGGGGTCCAGCCCTCGTTGTCCTGCTGGTTTACGTTGGCTCTGTTCTCCACCAGAAACTTCACCATGTCCAAATTTTCATCAATACAGGCCTGAAATCCAAATAGGAGAAGAGGAAGTAAAACTCACTGTTTGCAGATGACATGATCCTGTATGTAGAAAATTCTGAAGTATCCATGACAAAGCTACTTGAGCTAATAAATGAGTTCAGCAAAGTGGCAGGATACAAGATCAATAGGCAAAAACCAGTAATCTTTTTGTACACTAGTACTGAACAATCTGAGGAGGAAATAAGAGGGAAAATTCCGTTTACAATAGCAACAAAAAGACTCAAATACCTAGGAATTAATTTAACCAAAGAAGTACAGAACCTATATGCAGAAAACTACAAAATAATGCTAAAAGAAATTTTAAAAGACCTAAACAAATGGGAAGACATTCTGTGTTCATGGATTGGAATAATAAATATTGTGAGGATGTTAATCTTACCCAAACTGATTTATAGACTCAATGCAATACCAATAAAAATTCCAACAGCCTACTTTACAAAATTAGAAAAGGTAATTACCAAATTCATTTGGAAGGGAAAGTGCACCCGAATAGCCAAAAGCATTCTAAGAAAGAAGAGTGATGTAGGAGGAATTTCACTGCCTGACCTTGAAACATATTACAAAGCTACAGTGGTTAAAACAGCATGGGACTGGCATAAAGACAGACACATCGATCAGTGGAATAGAACTGAGAATACAGAAATAAACTCTCACCTATACAGTCACTTGGTTTTTGACAAACCTACCAAGTTCATGTTAATGGGACAAAAGAGTCATTCAACAAATGGTGCAGGGAGTACTGGATATGTATAATCAAAAGAATGAAAGAGGACCCCTATCTCACTCTCTATATAAAAATCAACTCAAAATGGATCAAAGATCCAAATATAAAAGCCAGGACCATAAAACAACTAGAAGAAAATGTAGGGAAACATCTTAAAGACCCTGTGGTAGGTGGTGGTTTCTTGGACCTTACACCCAAAGCACACGCAACAAAAGAAAAGATAAATGGGACCTCCTCAAAATTAAACACTTTTGCACCTCACAGGACTTTGTCAAAAGGGTGAAAAGGCAGCCAACTCAATGGGAGAAAATATTTGGAAACCACATGTCAGATAAGGGTTTAATA
>JAKSZT010054304.1:44281964-44313991 GCA_026826555.1 Tolypeutes matacus | reverse complement strand
CACCTCCCACCACAACCCACACAAACATCTCCCACTAGTGTGGCCCATCACCCTCAATGGCATGTATCTTTGTATTCATCTTTGATATAATCTAGCACTGAACTGCATGCTTAGGTTGTTGAATAAATAAACGAATGAGCTATGCCAGTGTCTAAATAAATAAATAAGAGAAGGCTTTAACATGTTTGGAATTTAGGCTGACTGATCCGATGCTTGAGTCAATTCTAAATACTGTCCATTCCAATCATGAAATAGTGTAACTACTGCCTAAGTGAAAATCATAATATCAGTCTGCTCCAACATGATAGGTGACCTCAGCAACTGTCAGTCCTGGGAGAAAGACTCACAATCCCACTGGCAGAGACAGTTTGGCTTGCAGATGGTGAGAACTATATCTGATCATGTACTCAGTAGTCAGGCAGGCTCTGGACACAGATCTGTAGCCTTTCAAGGGAGAGAGCCAAAAGAGGCAGCAGAAGTAAAGAATTTTCCATGGACTGTCACACTAAGATTTTCTTTCTCAGTAAACTGGCACAGTACCCTCAAGACTTCAAATATTTAGGACTTGGGACCAGAGACCATCTTCCCTTTAGTTATAAGCAAGTATCAGATTGCCTAAGGATTGACAATATTTAGGTTTTCAAAATATGTTCATTCTGTATTACATGGAAGTATTAAGTGTTCAAGGAATATCATGCATGCAAACTACTATCAGAAGTTTAGAAAAAAAAGATTAGATAGACAATGATATAACAGATGAGGCAAAATATTAGAAGCTGGTAAATCTGTATATCTGAGTAGGAGGTAGATTGGAGTTCTCTGTAGTGGTTTTGTATTGTTTTTGCAACTGTCCTGTAAAAGTTTGAAATTATTTCAAAATTAAAAGTTTTAAAAAATATATGTTTATTCTGAACTCTAACTAGTTCTTCTCTAAGTGCCCCAAGTCCTTATCCTTCAAATAATGTTTCCCTCAACGTTCCCTTTTCCCCATGCTCCTTCCACCTAAATAAAGAAAAGTCCATTAATTGTCTTACAGGTGACACCTTGACAACTTTTGTATTAGACAAGACTATGCACGTCTGATTTCATTCTTGTCATCAAGGCAAGTCTTTAAAAAGTCAAGAAGGAGAATGTAGATGAAGAGAGGACCCGAGAGATGGAAGCCACAATTTCTCAAAGCCCCTGGCTCATCTTCAAACAAAATTTTATAGTTCCAATCTCCAAATCTCTACTTTGTTACTCATTGATAACCCTCATTTTGAGGAACTATAGGGCTGAGTAATTTTGGTAAAAATCCTGAATACGAATTTCTTTCAGGTTAAAGGAGTATACATAGTTTAGTCACTCTGGCAGCTATATAGAAGAAAGTCCTTGTTGCAGTCACCTTCTTACAATTCTGCACGTAAAAGTTGAGGTGCAGAAAGTAATGGAATGATATACCTTAAACAGACTTGATCAAGGAAGATTCCTTGGGAAAAGTCTATTATAATAATGCTGCAAAGGAAGGAAAGAATGTGGTAGCTGGAGCAACAAGCATTAAGATTTTTCATTTCACTGTTGGAGAAACTAAGCACAGAAAAGTTAAATGACTTAATGAAGGTCACATATTCAGAATCACCTAAATGCTTTCTACCTACCAGTTTAGAGGTGTCTGGCATAGAGTTCATGGACCAGGGACAGGATACCACTTAGCTCAGGGAATATTTTTAATACCTGATACCATCTCCCTAAAAATAGCTTTGCTTTAGCAGATATAGGGTGAACTGATAGCCCTCCAATAATTTCATAGGAGGAATGTGGCCAATTGGTTGGTTTGAGTTGGTCACTTCTGGCTAGACTAAATGCAAAACACAAAGATCCAATTAGAGTGCTGTGGTTACCACTCTGTTTATTAGCATGAGTCTGGATTAGAAACCTCTCTCATATCTTGGCTACCTGTCTTAACCACAGCCCCCCAAAGGTCTACTTTGCTGCCAACTTGGCATGTAGAGTAAATTGCTATCCCATGGAGAAGGATTTTTCTATTTAACTTCAGATCACTCTGTGCCCATAAACAAGTGTTTCACAAGCCACAAGAGTACGGCCTGAAAGCTATGGCATGGGCATTACTCCATAGCTGTCAAGTGAGTCTGGGAATAGGAAGGAAAACAATTCTGGGACCCTGACCTGGTCAAGGAGATATTAAACAAGAGGCTATTATTTTCCATAGCATATTCTCAGCAAGAATTTTTCATAGTCAAAGCTAATTAGTTCATATCACTTATTGGCATGTCTTGCCCTACACCCCAGCAATTGTACAGTCCTATATGGCAGAAGAAAATAGAGAAAGCAATTCTTTAACTCTACCCAGAGTGGTGTACTGGTTAAGAGCACATTCTGTGAAACCAGACTTCCTGCATTCAAATTCCAGCTGTACCAATGAGTAGTTTTGTGTTATTAGAACAAGGTATCGCTGTATACTTCTGTTTTCTCATCTGCAAAATTATTATACCAATCATAGTACCTACTTCCTGGGGTTACAATAAGGATTAAATGAGCTAGTATATATAAAAATACTTAGTGCCTGGAACATACTAAATTCTATGTAAGTGTTAGCTGCTATTGTTACTATTACCCTTGTATAATCTCCAAGAGTCAGAAAAGGACACTCTTTTCCACATAAGGGCCCAAATAATATATTTAAAAGAAATATAAATATAGTACAAACTCTATGTAAGCTCCAGTAGCTGCAAACGGATCACAGTCAGATTTCATTAAGAAGAGAACCGAGGGAGCGGATGTAGCTCAAGCAGTTCCCATGCACGAGGTCCTAGGTTTGATCCCCCGACCTCCTAAAAACAAACAAACAAACAAACAAACAACAACAACAAAAAAATGCAACTCTCATTGGGGAGCAGATGTAGCTCAGTGGTGGAGCACCTACTTCCCATGTACAAGGTCCTGGGTTCAATGCCTTCCATAACATAGTCACTGGTTGCAGAGGGATCCATGAAGTCTATAGCTAGAATGGGCAGAAAATCTGAGAAGACTGATTAAAGTTCTGGATCTGACACTGACTCATGTTACCAAAGAGGAGGCTAAGAATGTGTCTCAGTAATCAGTGTTCCCTGACTGTAAAGTACTTTTCCATTTATTCATGGAACAAACATTTATTGAGGACACACTATGCCAGATGTAGTCCTTAGGGGGAGATGTAGGAAACCAAAAATTAGTAAGACTTTGCCATTTAGTTGTGGAAAGAGACATGTAAATGATACAACAGGAATCATACTCTAATATAAGATGAGAGACACATGAAGAAATGCTCAAGAAAATGAGAGAGATGTGCAAAGTGCCAAATACAGAGTAAAAAAATGACTAACTTTGTCTGGGGGTAACCAAAAATGCTTCCCAGCATAGATATTATTCACTTCTGAGTTATAGAGGATAAGAAGGAGTTAACTAGCTGAAAAAGCAGGAATGAAGAGACTCTGAAGCAAAGTAAACAGCATATGCAAAGTTCTGGAAGAGAGGGAAAAATGCTAGTTTTTCAGAATGGTGAGAAGCTTGACATGCTTATACTCAGATGGAGGTGGAGGCATGCATGAAAACCTGAAGACTGAATTTCACCATTTAGACTAACGGGCCATGGAAAGGAGAGAGAGAGGTTGGTAAGGTAGGATGGCATCTGTGAAGGTCCCTGTATCCATGACAAAGAGTTTAACCTTTATCCTGGAGGCACCTGGGAGGTGTTGAGGTTTTTAAACCAGGGAGTGGTACTATCAGATTTGTCTTAGAATGATAACTCCAGTGAGAGTATGAAGACTAAACTACAGGCAGGAAAAACTCCTGACAAGAGACACCACATAGGAAATTGTAATCCAGGCTAGAAAGGATGAGGTTTTGAACTAAAGATACAGGCAGTGAAGACATCAAGTGAGGGATGGACTTGAGAAGAACTCCTGAGTCAGAATGGACAGAATAGGGTGACTGATTAGAATCCAGTGGTGAGAAAGGATAACACTGAGATTTTTTAATTGCTTAGGACCCTGTGGATTATGACACCACTTAGCCAAAACAGGGAATATAAGGGAGTCTTAGAAGTCTTTTCTGTGTCTGATTCTCAACTACTGCTAATTTCTCTTAAAGCCTAAGTGACTTGCATACAGGAACTACATCTGAGCAATAAACTAGCATGTCCTTTCCATATTAAATAATCCTAAAGTAAGCTCCAGGAAATTAGTGCCAACCAGCCCTACCTCACAGCTGTTCCTTGCCCCTGAGCAAAGCCCCGGTTGGGTCAGAGTCATGAATACTGTAGCATGATTCTGGCAAGCACTACTGTACAGCAGCCATGGTACAGGGGAATTGAGGTTACAGTTTAAGGTCCCAGATATAGTTGAACTCTCTTTAAAATAACACGTTAATGAAAACAATGGTGATTTTATAATTCAGGAAGACACCTCCAATTTTTTCTCTAAAACTGAAATCTTTGGGATAGAAAAATAGTCAGTAAATTAGAAGCATTGTGTTTGGCCCATGTGATATTTTAAAATTAAAGATTTTTTGCATAAGAAAATCTATATTTGAGACTTTTTGAAAAAAATTAGAGTATCTGACAACATGGGGGCCAGAGTCCCACAAAGTAACAACTGATTGGAGTTGCGTAGCAACCGCCTTCTTAAGGCAGTGTGTGAGCACCCCAGCTGCCCCAGTCCCCATCACTCCCTACTGTATTACACCTAGCTTGCTTTGTTCATTTACATTCCCTGCCCATCCCTTCTAGGCATTTTTTTCAAATATTTTATTATGAAAATGTTCAAATATACAGAAAAGTTTAAATAATTTCACAGTAAACACCTATATACCCACACAACTTATAGTCCACCATTAACATATTATACTTAATCAAATCCCATCATCCATCCATACCATTTGAGACATTAGTAGTAATTTGCCCCAAATACTCCACCATGCATATTATTAACTAGAGTTCAATACTTGTCTACAGTATTATTTTTCTTTTGAAGTAAAATTTACATACATTGAAAAGCCCAAACCTTAAGTATACTTTCACTGACAAATGTATACACCTGTGTAGCCATTCCTGCCATGCCATTTGAGTTGCATCCTTGAGGCACCTGACCCCTGGGACAAATAAATGTTTTTCTACATTGCTCTGACCTCAGCACTGTCATTAGCCAAAGACAGTCTGTCTATGAACAGAAACCTCTCTTAAAGAAGCATTATGCTTTTGCTGGGCCTTAGCCTAAATCTGTGTATAATTGATTTTGTATATCTGATAATATAAATTCACTACTGAGGATGAAAGAGAAGATGCTAGTGGTCAAGACACTGGAAATTTAAATAACTTGTTTCCTGAAAGCATCAAGCGCAATGATATAGGAAATATGGCCTATAGTTCAACCCTCAAATAGTTATATCCTAGAGCTAGAGAAGTGGAATAACACAAAGCAATAAATAATACCAACATCATTTGATGTCATATCTAGAATAGTTAGACTCTACCCTCCTTGCCTATCTTAGTGGTAGAGCCAAGGTTACAAGGAAAGCGTCTGTGATTTATTTAGTGAAAAGGCATCTCCAGCCCAGGAAAAGATCAAGAATAGCAAAAAGGTAGAAATCCCATGTTCCATGAATAATGGACAGGTGAAAACCTGATGAAGTGTTCGAAATTTACTGTCAAGTCAAAGACTTTCCACACAGCCTGACAATGCAATGGCATCCCTTTATGAAAATGAAAATGAAAAACGTCCCGTCTCCTTTGATGATAAGTGCTTTCTTATCTGCAATCAAATCCAAGCCTCCAGAGCACTTTGCTGGCAGTCTGTTCAAAATTATGTGAAGCTTGCAAGACAGAGAATTTCAGACACTGTTGCAGAGGTGCCGAAGGTTAAGGAAAGAGCGTGTTACCTTGCTCTTTCAATCTGTCTCAGCTATCTCATTTTTGGAGTGGCCTCAGGCCCAAGCTCCAAGCAAATGTATATCTAGGACAGAGGTAGAGGGCAAATTTCAGAACAGAATGGGGGACATTACAAGATACTGTACAGGCAAAAGTGTCTGACTCTAATATCACAGTCCACCCTGATATTCATAACTAAGTTTCCTACCTATAAGATGGAAAGCACCAAACTTAACCTTCCCTTTATTTCAGGGTTGATGTGAGGACACATGATATATAAGAATAAGAACAGATTTTTCAAAAGATAAGTAATACATAAATAAAAGTACTGCTATTAACATATGTTCTTGTTTATGTTATTTTATCAAACAAAATACACCGTGAGACTGTATAGAGCCTTAATTTAGAGCAGGGATCAGCAAACTTTCTGTAAAGAGCTAGGTAGTAAATATTTTGGGGTTTGTGGGTCACAGATTATCTCACAAGTACTCAATTGCCACTGTAGATTGAAAGCAGCCATAAACAATACAGTATACCCATGTTTCAATAAAATTTTATGGACACTGAAATTTGAATTTTGTGTAAGTTTCATGTCATGAAATATTCTTTTGCTTTTTTTCACTGAATTAAAATTGTAAAAACCATTTTTAGCTTGCAGGCTATGTAAAAATAGGCAGTGGGCTGGCTGGATTTGGCCTTTGGGCTAGAGTTTGCTGACCCCTGATTTAGAGCATGGGTCAGAAAGTTTGAGTTCAAATGCCAACCGTGAAACTTATTAGCTATAATAACTTGGGTAAATTACTTAAGATCTCTCTGCCTCAGTTACCACACCTTTAAAACGGGAATAATAATAATAGTTATCTCATAGTGTTGTGAGTATTAAATAACTTAATACATATACAGCATTTGGAACAGTGCCTGGCACATAGCAAATACTCACATGTCGCTACTAGCTATTACACACCATTCCCATAACGATTTCTAACAATTCTCC
Source organism: Tolypeutes matacus (assembly GCA_026826555.1). NCBI lineage: Eukaryota > Metazoa > Chordata > Mammalia > Cingulata > Chlamyphoridae > Tolypeutes > Tolypeutes matacus. The sequence continues at coordinate 44,307,095 of JAKSZT010054304.1, read as the reverse complement.
AAATGTGCCACATTTTCATATGCTTCTGTACATTTCATATGCTATTTCCTCTGCCTTGAATGTACTTCCTGGCAGAGTCATGATATGGCAAAAGGCAAAAAGTTAACAGAATGGGATCCCTTTTCTGATCTGCTCTTAAAACTCTTAAGGAAAAAATGTCAATGATCAAAAGGCTTCAGCAAGGCCACTGAGAGATGTGTGTTTTCTGTCAGTCAGGATCCTCACTAAAACAGTTACCTGGGCAACCTACGGTACCAAGCTTGCTACTCTCCTAGCAGGCAGCAATGTTCTGCCCCTCTGAATAGACCTCTGCCAGGCAAGCTATGATACTGTGCCCAGTTGATGCTGGGCCAGACACAACATTCTCTCAGACAGAAAGTTCCTTGTGTCTGGTAATACTGGACTAACCAGTATGCCTGGCACACTGTCTCCTAAAAACTCAAAGCTGTTTGGAGAGAGCAGGTTGGAAGGGGAGAACAAGTTAGAAGGGGACTTCAAAGTCCCTAAAGACTAAATAATGAACATTTCCCAAAACGGCAACTTAAATGGCATCAACATCAGTTAAACGCTTTAACAACTATGAAGGGAGCCCAGTGACGATTCAGATAGTCTACCAGGTGACAGTAATACAATAGTGGGGATGAAGTAGGAACTTCTCATTTTCTAAGTTATCACATTTGTAAAATGCCCAGCTGGCTGCTATAGATATAATGACATCCGAATTGGTTTGTCCTTGTTTTTGTGGTTTCTTTTTCTTTTTTAATGTGTGTGTATTTGTATGTGTTTCATTTTGTTTTAACACACTGGCTAAGAATTTTCTATTTCTTCAGGGGTCTACTTTCCTCTATCAGGGCATGAGAACACATGCTATGAGAATCTGCCAAATTTAAGGAACAGAAAACTCAACATATAGAAGAGATTTGCAGTTAGGACCATGCTGTATTCTTGTCAGTGTCATTATTAATACTGTTATCATTATTGTTATCATGTTAGTGCCTACAAATTACTTCACATATAATATTTGAGCATTGCTGCATTGGGACCCTCTCAAATACTAATTCATAAGATAGTAATTCTAGGTATACCATTTCAACACCAACTTTTTTTTTTTTTTTTTTAATTCTTCAGTCAACGAAAGGGAAACTTTCTTGAGGTCTCAAGGCATGAGGCTGAGGAAGGAGGTCAACCTGCTGGAGCCAAGGAGCCATGAACAGAGGCCCTTATTTGACCTTCTTCTTGGGGCACAGGTTGTTGGTGTGGCCACACTTCTTGTGTCAGTTGGCAGTGCAGATGAGTGTAATACTTGCAACAGATACTCTTGTCACAGCTGCACTTCTGGACAAGCTGGCAGAAGTAAGGCTCAGTGATGCTGTCCTGGAGATAAAGCACCAGGTGCAGGGTGGATAATATAGTCTGAGATTATACAGCCATCCTCTGGCTGTTTGCCCACAAAAATAAGATACTTCTGATCAGGTCCTTCTTGTCTTGGATTTTGGCTTTGACATTCTCAGTGGTGTCACTGGGCTTGACCTCAAGGGAGATGGTCTTGTCTTTCAGGGTCTTCACAGAGACTTGTATTTCTGCCTCTGTACAGCCGCTGCCACTGACCCTCTCAGATGCCTCATTAAAGAGTCTAACAACATTTTTTATTCCAACAATATATTACCATAACAAATCTGACTAATAGGATTGGATTTTGATATATTTTTAAGCAAGATTAATTTCAATGGAATAATAAAATATAAACTATGCCATTCTGTTTGCCAAGAAACACAAACTTTACAAATATTCCCATGGGTCTTCCCAAAAGTCCTATAAGGAAGGGAAAGGTTGATGAATAATGATAATGATGATAGTAGTCAGTATTTTTTGAGGACTAGTTGAAACTGGTCATGTGACTAATGGATGGGAAGAGAATGATAAGAGAGTCTAGTACCAAGCTTTGGGAAATTCTAGCATTTAAAAACCATGTAGAAAAGGATGAGCATGCAAAGAAGGTATGACCAGAGAAGACAAAAAACAAGAAGTCATAGTCATGGAATCATAGTATAAAAGCATTTCAAGAAAGAGAAAGTGGTGCACATTGTTAGAGCTTGGGGCTGAGGCCACTGGCTGGCCGGTGAGCTCTCAAGTGTAGGTAGTGTGCTACATGATGGGCAAGCTTTTCGCTGACACCACAAGGGTCTCTGACCCAATGAGTGGGTTTCATAGTAATCCTTGCCACAAGTTTGATTTGAATGTATAAGAGAGCCTTGGGGAAAGATGGAAATGTTTGAAAAATGACCAGTAAGGATGTTTCTTGTGTACTTTTCGCCTTTCTCCACATTTCTTGCTCTCTACAGGCCTCTTAGGCATTACTTGATCTTTCTGTTTTCAGACCAACTTGATGAATCCTGCTATAAGATGCTGAAAGAGGCGGGCTGCCTGTGGTTCAAATTGTTCTATTTATCTAAATACCAGTGTTCAGGAATGTTTCGTTCCTGGTTTGAGGTCTTGACAGAGGATTTGTTAAATCCCCAGTGTTCTCTGCAATCAGGGTTGAAAGCCACTGGCTTAGGGAATCATCTCATCAAAATTAGGCTCATTGAAACAACAAGACTCCCTTGGACCAAGGGTGTCGGGGGTGATGTGGGGGTGGGCTAGGTGATCAGGGAGGTGCTTGCACGTTGGGTTGACAGGTGTCACATTTTAATAGCCTGGCCAAAAAAAAAAAAAAAAAAAAGAAGAAAGAGAAAGTGGTGGTGCTATTGAGAATCAAGTAAGATAAAGAATGGAAAGGTCGGTCTGAAGATCATAGATGACCTTAGCAAGGAGTGTTTCAGTGCAGCAGTGAGGGCAAAGATGAGATAGGAATGAAATGAAGTGTGAGGGGAAATTAAAGCATTCATATGTTTTGAAAAATATGGCTAAGAAAGGGAAGAAAGTGACAGGGAGATAACTGGAAGATGGCAAGGGGCCAAAAAGATTTTGTTATTATAAGATTAGTCCCAAGGGAAGTGGATGTAGCTCAAGCGATTGAGCCTACCACATGGGAGGTCCTGGGTTCAGTTTCCGGTGCCTCCTAAAGAAGACTAGCAAGACAGTGAGCTGACGTGACGCAACAAGATGACACAACAAGAGACACAAGGAGGAAAACGAGAGACACAACAAAGCAGGGAGTAGAGGTGGCTCAAGCCATTAGGTGCCTCCCTCCCACATGGGAGGTCCCAGGTTCAGTTCCCAGTGACTCCTAAAAAAAAAAAAAAAAAAAAAAAGGAAGACAAGGAAACAATGAACAGAAACAGCAAGCACAAACAATGGGGGAGGGGAGGCAGGATAAATAAAAAAAAATAAATCTAAAGGACAAGATTAGACCTGAGCACATTTTTTTTTTAAAGATTTATTTTATTTATTTATCTATCTCCCCCCTTGCTGCTTGTGCTCGCTGTATCCATTTTGCTGTGCGTTTTTCTGTGTCTGCTTGTCTCCCTTTGTTGCATCATCTTGCTGCGCCAGCTCAGCGTGCCGTGCGGGCCATCAACTCACTGTGCTGTGTGGGCCGTTAGCTCACTGTGCCGCACGGCCGTCATAGACCGAAGCACATTTAATGACAGGGTAATGGTAAGGGTGGTTTTCAAGGAGGGTTCTAAAACAAAGATAGCAAAGATTAGCCTTAGATGGGAAAAAACAGCTCTGCCACTGCAATAGGAGAAAAGGTAAAGAGAATGCTTCAATGCGAATATTCTCGCTGTCCTGATTTTTTGATAATCAGGGTAGGCTAAATATTCGCTATATTAGGAGAAACCATGCATGTGTCCCCAGACCTAATTTTTTTCCCTAGGTCTGGTTTATAGAATGCTGGTAATAAACCAAGCCTGATTTATTTTATGTCCATCCTATATGGGAAATGACTGTAACTCTGGGTATCTTTGGTCAACCTTAAGAGATGTAGCTGGGGGATGGATGTGGCTCAAATGGTTGGGCGTCCATCTCCCATAGGGAGGGACCTGGGTTTGATCCCTGGGACCTCCCGGTAAAAAGAAAAATATAGAAGGCACGTGGGCCGTCAGGCCCCATGCATGGGTGCGCCGCCAAGCCCCGCCAAGCCACACAGCAAGAAGATGATGTAACAAGAGAGTGACACAAGGGAGAGCCAAGATGAGATGCACCAAAAAACCCGGAACTAAGGTGGCGCAGGCGGTAGGACGCCTCTTTCCCAAATTGGAGGTTCCGAGGATTGAATCCTGGCGAAGACAGGAGGAAAAGGATGAGAGGAGAGGGCAGGAAACAGACACAGAGAATTGCCCAGCAAATGGACACAAAAAAAAGCAAAACCAGGGCGGGAGGGGGATATTAAAATGGATAAAAGTAAATAAATAAATTTTTTTTGAAAAAAAAAAAAAAAGAGAATGCTTCAGACATATGTAGAGTGGTTTGGAAGTGAAAAGTTAAAGAAAGTCCCATCTAATTTCTATGTTTTCTATCTTATCTGTGAAGAAGTATAAATCATCACAGTAATGGAAGTGATGGTAGGAATAATAATAATACCAGCTAATATTTATTGAGGACTTACTATGGGCTACAAGAAATATATTAATTCATTTACTCCTCCTAACAAGCTTTTACAATGGATTCTATTATTTGACCAAGGTCACGTGGCTAAAAACCAGGAAGTCAGCATTCAAGCCCAATCAGTCTGTCTCCAGAGCCAATACTATGAACCACTTTATTATACCAACACTCAATATAGCAACCTTAGGGTCAATAGAGACTTTAAGAAGAGCTTTCAGGGTGGTAGTGATGGAGATAAGAAACAGATCAGAGTGGGTTGTGAAATGGGAAACAAAGTAGTAGGGGGTGATATCATCTGTTGAGAAAACAGAAGGAAGTAAGGTAGTCAGAAAGTTGAGGAATATAGAGAAGTATGAAAAGATTATTTCAGAGAAAGGAAAGTGAATTCACAAGGGAAATATAATAGGGCTACGAGACAATAGTAAGGGTCTTGTTTGAATTTGGTGACCAGAAATGTGTAAGCGGCAAAAAATCTGCACTATTATGTAATTTCCAGCTACTTAGATGCAACCACGGAGAAATAAGAGAGTTTTGAAAGCAAAAAACTTGCCAGCCAAGAATTCCATATCTGGCAAAACTGTCTTTCAAAATGAGGGAGAGATTGATATTCCCAGATAAACAAAAGCTGAGGGAGTTCAACAGAACAGCTCATGGAGATGCTAAAGAAAGTCCTGCAGTTTGAAAGGAAAAGACAATAGACAACAGATTGAAGCCACATACAGAAATAAAGATCTCTTGTGAGGGCAACACATGGGTAAATATAAATGCCAGTAGTAGTATACTTTTGGCTTGTAACTCCACTTTTTACTTCCTAAAGGATCTAAAAGGCATAAAATATAATGAGAAATCAGTGGTTTGGGATTTGTATTAGTCAGTCAAAGGGGTGCTGATGCAAAATACCAGAAGTTTGTTTGTCTTTATAAAGGTTATTTATTTGGGGTAGAAGCTTAGTTACCAGGCCATAAAGCATAAGTTTCTTTCTTCACCAAAGTCTGTTGCCTCGTGTTGAAGCAAAACAGCTGCTGACATTTGCCAGGGTTCAGGCTTCTTGGGTTCCTCTCTTTCCGGGGCTCTGTTTCTCTCCAGGCTCAGCGCCTCTGTTACCTCCACAAGGTCAGCTGTAGACTATGAGACTCTCTAGGCTTTGCCTCTCTCCACAAGGCCAGCTGTGAACTGTCAGGTGAATGGCTCGTCTCTTTTCCCAGGGCCTTCTCTCCTTCCTCATCAGAACTTCAACATCAAAACTACTCCAATGGCTTGTTTAGCCAAATACTTCAAGGGGAGGACATTGTTAGAGAACGAGCAATCAAATTCCTTTCAACAAAACTTAAGACTTTACCAGATGAAGTCTTAACAAAGGAAGTAGAGGAGCTTATCCTAACTGAATCCAAAAAGGTCCTAGAAGATGTGACTGGTGAAGAATTTGTTCTGTTCATGAAGATACTATCTGGGTTAAAAAGCTTACAGACAGTGAGTGGAAGACAGCAGCTAGTAGAGTTGGTAGCTGAACAGGCTGACCTGGAGCAGACCTTCAATCCCTCAGACCCTGACTGCGTGGACAGGCTCTTACAGTGCACTCGCCAGGCAGTACCCCTTTTCTCTAAAAATGTTCATTCTACAAGGTTTGTGACTTATTTCTGTGAGCAGGTTCTCCCTAACCTCAGTTCCTTGACTACCCCAGTGGAAGGTCTCAATATACAGTTGGAGGTATTGAAATTGTTGGCAGAGATGAGTTCATTTTGTGGTGACATGGAAAAGCTGGAAACAAATTTAAGGAAACTATTTGATAAATTACTGGAGTACATGCCTCTCCCTCCAGAAGAAGCAGAAAATGGAGAGAATGCTGGTAATGAAGAACCCAAACTGCAATTCAGCTATGTGGAATGTTTATTGTATAGCTTTCACCAGTTGGGCCGTAAACTTCCAGATTTCTTAACAGCCAAACTGAATGCAGAAAAGCTCAAAGATTTCAAAATCAGGCTGCAGTACTTTGCACGGGGCCTGCAAGTTTATATAAGACAATTACGCTTGGCTCTTCAGGGGAAAACAGGCGAGGCCTTAAAAACAGAAGAGAACAAAATTAAAGTTGTTGCATTGAAAATAACAAACAATATCAATGTTTTGATCAAGGATCTCTTCCATATTCCTCCTTCTTACAAGAGCACAGTAACATTATCCTGGAAACCTGTACAGAAGGTTGAGATTGGGCAAAAGAGACCCCATGAAGATGCAACTTCAGGTTCACCACCCAAGAAATCTCCAGCAGGACGCCAGGCAAATTTATAATCCTCCTAGTGGGAAATATAGCAGCAATTTGGGCAACTTTAATTATGGTGAGCGTTTCCGTTTGGGTACAAGCAATATGAGAGATTAGGCAAAAATTGTGTTGTGCCAGATTTTAATAATTGATTATATACTATATCATAGTGCTTTCAAAAAATAAATAAAAAAAATAAAATAAAATAAAACTACTCCAATTCTGTCCTTTGCCATGTCTTTTTATCTTTGAGACCCCACCCACAAAGGGGTGGGGCTCAACGCCAAACTGACATGGCCCAGTCAACAACCTTATCGTAACTTAATCAGGCCCAGATTAACAGATCAGTTTACAAGCATAATCCAGTATCTATTTTTGGAATTCATAACTATATCAAACTGCCAAACTGCTACAGGATTCATAATGTATATGTCACATGTAATTTGTGACAAAAACTACATAAATTTGGGGGGATAGAGGGTATAGGATGCAGGTACAGGCATACCTTGGAGATACTGCGGGTCCGAGTCCGGACCACCTCAATAAAATGGATATTGCAATAAAGTGAGTCACAAATGTTTTGGTTTCCCAGTACATATAAAAGTTATGTTTATACTATGTCTATACTATTCTATTAAGTGTGCAACAGCATTATGTCCAAAAAATCAAGGTACAAACCTTAATTTAAGACATTTTATGGCTAAAAAATGCTAGTAATCTTTTTGCTGGAGGAGGGTCTTGCTTCAATGTTGATGACTGCTGTCTAATCAGGGTGGTGGATGCTGAAGGTGGGGATGACTGTGGCAATTTCTTAAAATAAGACAACAATCAAGTCTGCCACAGTGATTGACTCTTTCATGAAAGATTTCTCTGTAGCATGTGATGTTGTTTGATAACATTTTACCCATTGTAGAACTTCTTTCAAAATTGAAGTCTCTCCTCTCAAACCCTGTCACTGCTTTACCAACTAAGTTGATACAATAGTCTAAAGCCTTTGTGGTCATTTCAACAATGTTCACAGCATCTTTTACCAAGAGGAGATTCTTTGCTCATCCATAAGAAGCAATTCTTTGTCCATTCAAGTTTTATCATAGGGAAGCGGCTGTGGCTCAATCAGTAGGGCTCCCGTTTACCATATGGGAGGCCCCGGGTTCGGTTCCCGGGGCCTCCTGGTGAAGGCAAGCCCGCCCGCGCGGCGTGGTTAACTGACCCAGCGAGCATGAGCAGCAAGGGGGGGATAAATGAATAAATAAATAAAATCTTTAAAAAAAAAAAAAAAAAAAAAAGTTTTATCATATTGCAGCAATTCAGTCACATCTTCAGGCTCCACTTCTAATTCTAGTTCTCTTGCTATTTCCACCACATCTGCAGTTACTTCCTCCGATGAAGTCTTGAATCCTTCAAAGTCATCCCTGAGAAATAGAATCAACTTTTTCCAAACTCCTGTTAATACTGATATTTTTACCTCCTGCTGTGAATCACAAATGTTCTTAATTTAGAAAGGTAAATCCTTTCCAGGAGGTTTTCAATTTACTTTGTGCAGATCCATCAGAGGAATCACTACCTATGGCAGCTATATCCTTACAAAATGTATTTCTTAAATAATAGGACTTGAAAGTCAAAATGACTCCTTGATCCATGGACTACAGAATGGATGTTTTATTAGAAGGCATGAAAACAACATTAATCTCATTGTACATCTCCATCAGAGCCCTTGGGTGACCAGGTGCATCGTCAATGGGCAGTAATATTTTGAAAGGTATCTTTTTTTCTGAGCAGTAGGTCTCAATAGTAGGCTTAAAATATTCAGTAAACCATGTTGTAAACAGATGTACTGTCATCCAGGCTTTGCTGTTCCATTTATGAAGCACAGGCAGAAAAGATTTAGCAAAATTCTTAGGAGACTTAGGATGTTCAAATAGTAAAAGATCATTGGCTTCAACTTAAAAGTCACCAACGGTATTAGCCCCTAACAAGAGAATCAGGATGTTCTTTGAAGCTTTGAAGGCAGAAATTGACCCCTCCTCTCCAGCTATGAAAGTGCATGTTCTTCCAATAGAAGGCTGTTTCATCTACATTGAAAATGTTTAATGTAACCAACTTCATCAATTATCTTAGCTAGATAACTTGCTGCAGCTTCTACATCAATCAGCTCTTGCAGCTTCATCTTTCACTTTTACGTTATGGAGATGGCTTCTTTCCTTAAACCTCATGAACCAACCTCTGCTAGTTTCAAACTTTTCTTTTGCAGGTTCCTCCCCTCTCTCAACCTTCATAGAATTGAAGAGAGTTAGGGCCTTACTCTTGATTAGGTTTTGACTTAAGGGAATGGTGTAGCTGGTTTGATCTTCTATCCAGACCATTAAAACATTCTCTATATTGGCAATAAGGCTGTTTCACTTTCTTATCATTCATGTGTTCACTGAAGTAACATTTTTAACTTTCTTCAAGAACTTTTCCTTTGCATTCACAACTTGGCTAATTGTTTGGCTCAAGAGGCCTAGCTTTCGGCCTATCTCGGCTTTTGACATGCCTTCCTCACTAAACTTAATCATTTCTAACTTTTGATTTAAAGTGAGAGACATGCAACTCTTACTTTCACTTGAACACTTAGAGACCAGTGTAAGGATATTAATTTCAATATTGTTGTATCTCAGGGAACAGAGAGGCCTGAGGAGAAGAAGAAAGATGGGGGAATGGCCAGTTTGTGGAACAGTGAGAACACACACGACATTTATTAAGGTCACCATTTTCTATGGGTGCAGTGCATGGTGCTCGAAAAAAATTACAATAATGTCAAAGATCGCTGACCACAGATCACCATAACAAATAGAATAATAACGTAAAAAGTTTGAACTATTGTCAGAATTACCAAAATGTGACATAAGAGATATGAAGTGAGAACATGCTGTTGGAAAAATGGGACCAATAGACTTGCTTGATTCAGGGTTGCCTTAAACCTTCAATATGTAAAAAACACAGTATCTGCAAAGTGCAATAAAACAAAGCACAATAAAATGAAGTATACCTGTATACTATTGAAGTTAAGTTGGTATCAAAGCAAACGATATTCTTTTCGATTTAAGCCTCATGGTAACTACAAAGAAAATATGAGAGCACATGCAAGCTCAAAGAGACAGATAGAGTACAGGTTGCTGGGGTGCAGAGGACATGTGGAAGGGGGAGTTAGTGCATAATGCATACAGTGTTTCTGTTTGGGGAGATGAAAAAGTTTTAGTAATATAAGGTGGTGAGGTGAATGTGATTAATCTCACTGAATAGTACGCTTGGGAATGGTTGAGATGTGAAAGTTTATATTGCACATATGTTCTCACAATTAAAAAAAGAAAGCAACTAGAGGGACAATGATCATTAAATGCAGTACATGACCCTGGATAAGATATAATAAGGGAAGAGAAAAGGCTCAAAAGGACATTATTGGGACATATGAAAAAATTATAAGCTGCAAACTTTATATCGTGACAATTCTTGAACTTGATAACTGCACTTAAGGTGGTTACATAAATGAATATCCTTGTTCTTGGAAAATGACATAATAGTATTAAGTGTTCAAGGAGCATGATGTATATAATCTACATTCAAGTGTTCAGAAAATGGATAGGTAGACAGACAGACAGACAGACAAGGAGAAACCACAGGGGGGAAAAGGCTGCATGAAAAAGAAACTGGGGAGGAAGAATGCAGATGAATGTTGTAGGGGATCTAGATAATATACAAACCAAATGGTCCAAACATGAATTGCTGAGACTTAGTTGTCTAAAACGATAAAGGTTTTCTTTAACAGATCTAATTTATCCCTGCTTTTCATAAACTTTATATGAAATTAGTCATGCAGAAATCCCAATTATTAGGCAATATTTTACTTGGGATTTGGTATCTTAAAGGTAATCACTTTTTAAAAACTATGCAGCAATAACCCATACCATTACAGTTGGCATTGTCAGAGAATAGTAAGGAATCGAGTAAAGAATTCGTTTTAGCCTGAAAAGTCAGTGATATAGCAAATTTAACAATAGTGTTAATGAGAATGTGGAGCAAAAGGAAATTTCACATACAGTTAGAGGTGGTGTAAACGAGTACAGTCAATCACTTTGAAGGGTTCTAGCCAATAAATAAGCACACACATTTTATCCTGCACATAAATCCTAGAAAAATTTCCATACGTTTACATGAATGCTCACAGCAACATTACATTTTTAAATTTAATTCCTTTTATAATATTTTTATTGAGATGTAATTCACACTAAAACTCGCCCTTTTAAAATGTACAATTCAGTGGTTTTTGGTATATTCACAGAATTGTGCAACCATCACCACTATCTAAATTCAGAACATTTTCATCACCCCAAAAAGAAACCCCATACTCATTAGCAATCACTCTCCATTTCTTCCTTCCCCCTGCCCCTGACAACAACTAACGTATTTCTGTTTCTACAGATTTGCATATTCTAGACACTTCATGTAAATGGAATCATACAAAATAGGGCTTTTGTGTCTGGCTTCCTTGACTTAACATAACGTTCTCAAGAGTCATCCATGTTGTAGCATGTATTAGTACTTCATTCCTTTTTACTACCAGGTAATATTCCACTGTATGGACATAACCCATTCTGTTTATCCATTCATCAATTGATAGACATTTGGTTTGTTGCTACTTTTTGGCTATTATGAATAATGCTGCTATGGACATTCCTGTATATGTTTTTGTGTTCAGCTATGTTTTCAATTCTCTTGGGTATATACCTAGGAATGGAATTGCTGGGCCATATAGTATCTCTATGTTTAAATTTTTGAGGAAATGGAAAACTGTTTTCCAAAGTGGCTGTACCTTTTTACATTCCCACCAATGTATGTGGGTTTCAATATCCACTTGTAATTATCTGTTTTGTAAATTATAGCCATCCTTGTGAGTGTGATATGGTACCTCATTGTGGTTTTGATTGACATTTTCAACATTATGTTTTAATAGAAAAACAAAACAAAAAGCAGAGAAACATCAACCTGGAAATAACTTATATGTCCATCAAGAGAAGAAAAACAAATTTTGGAATAATCATACACCGGACTATCACATGACAATGTGAAAATGAATCAATTAGCATCACCTGTGTCAATGGGAAAATTAATGAAACTAGTGCTACGTATATTAATAGATAACTCTCAAAAATATAATATCAAATGAAGAAAGGCACATTGCAAAGAATATATAGTAAATGATACCATTTATTTTATTATTTTTTAAAAGATTTATTTTATTTATTTATCTGTCCCCCACTACCCCCCCTCCCGTCCCTCACTGTTTGCACTCGCTGTCTGCTCTCTGTGTGCTCATCTTCTCTTTAGGAAGTACTGGGAACCAAATCTGGGACCTCGCATGTGAGAGGGAGGCGCCCAATCAGTCAAGCCACCAACGCTCCCTGCTAGTTGTGTCTCTCAATGTGTTTCCTCATTGTGTCTCGTCGTTGCATCAACTCACTGCGTCATCTTGTTGCGTCAGTCTGCCGCTCCAGCTTGTCTTGCTCATCTTCTTTAGAAGCCATAGGGAACTGAACCCAGGTCCTCCCATATAGTAGATGGGCATCCAACTGCTTGAGCTACATTTGCTTCCCAAATAATGCCTTTTATACAACTTTTAAAGCATGCAAAACAATATTATAAATTGTTTTGAGATACATTCATATGAAGTAAAAATATAAATATATGCAAGATAAAGATAAATCCCCAAATCAGATAGTGATTTCTCTGCGCCCAGGGATGAAAGAAAGTCTTCAATTGTATTTGTAACAACATCTACTTCCTAAGCTGGTTGTTGGCTAAATGGGTATTTGTTATACTATTCTCTGTATGTTTTTATATGTTTGAAAGAGTTCATTCAAATTAAAATGTCACTGGCCAAAATAGCTGACCCTCTCTATATTATACATTGCCAGCAAATATACAATCAAAGTTAAAGGTTGGGAAACAACTGCACACAGATAATATCTCACTAAGACTTCTCAGTCTAATAAAATAAGAAAGAATTCTAAAGGGCAGTAGGGCTTTCTCATATCCAGAATTCAAACCCTAAGGGATATTAAAAAAAAAACAAAATACAAACAAATAAAAACCCTAAGGGAATATGTTAACCTATACATTTTAACTGAAAATATATAAACAATTGACTTTGAAAAATTTTACTTACCTTTTCCTGAGTGGGAAGAAAACAATGACAATTTCATATTTTATTGACTACATCTAGATAAAGAAATCAGTCAAAAATTTCAGTAGATAAGGATTAAATCTTATTGATATCACTATTAAATAATAATATTATAAAGCATTCTTGGGTTTTGGATACATATCTCACAAGCAACCTCGTAAAGTTCTCAAAGAAATTCATTTCCCCCGACATAATACGATTTGCATTTCCAGACTTGTTAAATCAGAGCTTGGATTTCTTTTTTTCTTTTTCTTTTTTTTTAATTCACATCACCTAAAGCAACAGAACAAATTTAAAACAATTTAGAACTTTAAAAGTAATTCCTGGGAAGCGGATGTGGCTCAATAGATAAGGCTCCCATTTACCATATGGGAGGCCCCGGGTTCGATTCCTGGGGCCTCCTGGTGAAGGCAAGCCAGCCCGCGTGGAGCAGTGAGCTGACACAGCAGGACGACCCGGCAGGGGGAGACAAGCAGACACAGAAAAACGCACAGCAGATGGACACAGCGAGCACAAGCAGCAAGGGGGGGATAAATAAATAAATAAATAAAATCTTTAAAAAAAAAAAAAAGAAAAAGAAAAACATGATGTGGGACACAACAATGCAGGGAGCAGAGGTTCCCAGTGCCTCCTAAGGAGGATGAGCAAGACAGTGAGCTGACGTGATAGGCAGGCATGGCAAGCTGACTCAACAAGATGATGTAACAAGAGATACAAGAAGAAAAGCATGAGAGACATAACAAAGCAGGGAATGAAGGTGGCTCAGGAGATTAGGTGCCTCCATCCCACATCGGTCCTGGGTTCAGTTCCTGGAGCCTCCTCATGAAACAAGGAAGACGAACTGACACAGCGAGTGCAAACAACAAGGGGGTGGGGAGAAATATATAAATAAAAATAAATCTTAAAAAAAAAAAAAAAAAAAAGTAATTCCTGCCATATCTTGATTATGAAGGTGGCTACACAAATCTACATATGATAAAAATGCATATAACTACATATACACACACAAATGAGTGCATATAAAACTAGTGAACTCTGAATAAGGTCTGTGGATTGTACCAATGTCCATTTCCTGGTTTTGATGTTACAAGATAGTTAACCACTATCTTGTAGGATGTTACCACTGGGAGAAACTGGCTGAAGGGTACAGAGGACCTCTCTGTACAATTTCCTGTGAATCTATTATTACTTCAAAATAAAAAGTTAAGGAAAAAGTTCCTGAGTTCTGAAGTGAGAAAATCAGAAAATAATGTGCCTATGTTTGTCAGAGCTCTACATAAAGAATCTTTTTTTTTTTTAAAGATTTTATTTATTTATTCATTTATTCCCCCCCCCCCTTGCTGCTTGTGCTCGCTGTGTCCATTTGCTGTGCGTTTTTCTGTGTCTGCTTGTCTCCCCTTGCTGAGTTGTCCTGCTGCATCAGCTCACAGCACTGCGTGGGCCGGCTTGCCTTCACCAGGAGGCCCCGGGAACCGGGCCCAGGGCCTCCCATATGGTAAACGGGAGCCCTACTGATTGAGCCACATCCGCTTCTCTATATAAAGAATCCTTTACTCAGCCATTTCCAATTCCACTGGTGTTGGTTTACAGATTCTCCAAGTCCTTTGTTTCTCCTAACTTTCTGCTGCCCCAACAATTTCTAGACTTTAAACTACTCACTAGTTCATGACAGGGTCAGAAAAAGAAAGGTGAAATTTTAATAATTTTAATAACTATGTATTAATAAATATTATAAAGAAAGGATTTCGATTAGTAGATTTCCCTTTCCTAGACTATTCCCAGAAAACACGGCAAATGCAATACTGACTTTCCTATTTGGAAGGAGTCTTCTACTGGTCCAAAAGCAGAGTAGAATTCACTGGTAGCTAGATTAGCTCCCTTTTAACTTAAGGAAAACACCAATGGAAACTCACAAATCATAACTGAAAGGGAGGATAAGCAGCAGCCTGGCTGGAGAGCACTGCTCCATAACTCTTGGCCTAGGCTACAGGAGGTAGCCAAGGGATAAGAAACCACATAAAACAACAACAAACTATAACAAAATTCATCAAAACCACTCCAATACTCATTAATACAAAAGGATAATACTCAAATAAACAATACTCATTCATACAAAAGGATAATACTCAGATAAACTAGATCAAAACAAAGGGTGCTTTCCCCTCTTTCCTTTTCTGTAGAAATAAGGTGATTAGTAGGGACTTTTGCAACACTAAAACTCATAAGAAAAAAGACTTGTTCTTACTTGAGTAACTGCCAATATCTTTGGGGCCCTTTGGGGATTCTAATAACCTGAAAAATATATATGTATTTGCATATATGTGTGTATGTGTGCAAATATGTAAGTGAGTGTGTGGTTGGGAAATCACAGACTGTTATTAGGAAATAATTTATGTACACATCAATAAAAGGCAGCATCTATGAAGAAACTAGAGAACATGGCTAGTCATTAGTCAAGCAAGTCACTTCTTTACAAATTCCAGGGCTATGAGCGCAATCCAATTACCCCAAGTAACAACATGAAACCCTGAGAAAAGGTAGACAGTGATTTCCAAAGACTACATTATAGACACTTGCAACCTTAGCCCTACAAGTGTTAGACCAGAGCGTGACCCAAATATGAGAAATTCAAAAAGAATATAGATAATGATTTCTTTGAGGAAGTAAGAGGTTTTTAAAGGGATATATTAAAGTTCAGAGAAATAACCAACAAAACAGAGAGGAAAAGTCTAGGAACAAACCAGCAAGCAAAGCAGGTTACTGCAAGGTGGAGAGAAAGCATCTACTGACCCTGCAGAGGAAGCTAGGATAGACAACAGGGTGTACGGTTTGGATATTGATTCTCTAAAGTGGATAAGAAACAAGTAAAATAATACAAAGGTCAAATTATGTTCACAGAAGTTATTTGAAACAAATTTTTCCGCTTTACTCACAGGTCACATCAAAAACATTGGCTAGGGGAGCGGATATACCTCAAGTGCCTGAGCACCTGCTTCCCATGTACGAGGTGCCGGGTTCAATCCCTGGTACCTCCTAAAAACAAAACAGAACAAACAAATGAAAAAACCAACTCTCATTTTGGGGAACAGATATAGCTCAGTTGTTGAGCACCTGCAGCTAAGTGGTTGAGAATCTGCTACTCATGTATGAGGTCCTGGGTTCAATCTCTGGTACCTCCTAAAAAACAAACAAACAAACAAAAAACAAACAAACAAAAAACATTGGCTAAATCTCTCCACTGGGGCAACAGCAGCCCTAGGATGGAAAACTAGGTAAATAATGAAACTTTTGCTTCTGGATTCAGCCTGCCATCACACTACTTGCTGAAAAAGACTTCACAAATGCCTATGAAGCTCAAACCAATTCTAGTTTGTTTGGTAGTTGAAGAGAGTTTATAAAAATTAAATTCATGCATTTGGATGCTGAAATGGAGTCCTGGGATAAATTTTCACAGTGTTTAAAATGTACTTTTACTTTGTTGGTAACAAATGAGATCTGAGAAAGCCACAATCCAGGCAATAAATCATTCCTGGCAGCTATGGGCCAAATGGAACCTAATAAAACAGCCTTAGGATGTGGCTGAAAAGATACAAAATAGGGATTTTCTGAAACCCATTAAAAGCATAATTAATGGAGGAAACATGGAACTAACTCCTCACCCTTGTCCAACAAGTAATCATGAAAAGGCAACAGCTAATCAAGATTTCCAAACATGGCATAATAAGGGTTCTCCAAGTACATGACTATTGGATCTGGGAAGGGAAATGTTACTTCTTCACCTTGCTGTTATGATTTAGACTCAACAGCAAGGCAGTGTGACAATTTCCTCTGACAACTATGTTTACAGAAACTAGATAAGGTGTTCCTCTCAGACCAGCTAAGCTTTTCTCAAATGATTTAGGATGCTTCCCCAAGTATCACCTCAGAAAAAAAAAAATCAAGATTTCTAAGATTGAAGGTCCTGGCCGGTTTTAACCTGCTGCCTTCATGTAAACTTAATCTATCCCAAATAGTTGAGAAGGCTCTTCTCCGCAAGATCTTTCCGAAAACTCAGATTAGAAAACTGGAGTTTAATTTTACCTAAGCTATAGCTAACCAGACTTTACATTCTTAGGGAATGATGAAAAACAACAAACCCACACTCTGGTAACGGCCAGCTAGCCTCATCTTCCACAATACAATAACTAGTGCCCCAGCTTTCCCCTGTGATCACTTCATTGTTTCCTCTTCTACTTCTAAATACGTAAATTCCCCAAGGGTCAGACCTCAGTCTGCTGTTCTTCCCAACACTAGAGACCTCATCCTCTTTCAGAACTTTACTGACCATTGACTCACTCTTTCAAGCAGTGTTTTAGGAACAAAAGAGGAAAAGATGGTTGAGACATGCTTTCTGCCATTAGGGATTCATAGACTAGTGTGAGAAAAGTCAAATATGAATTTGTATAAGATAGTATCACATGTAGTTGCTATGATAGCAGCAAGAACAATGTGTTTTGAGAACAAAAAGGAAGGATAAATAAATTCTGACAGGGAAGACATCACAGAGGAAGTGACACCTGAGCTGAGCTTTAAAGGATTAGGAGGGTTTTAATAGGTGCAGAAGGGCAGAGGGGGCAATCTGGGCAAAGAGAACAACATGACAAAAGTTCATAAGGAGTGCTAAGGAAATGGCAAGTAGTAAGTGTACAGGTATGTGAATGTGATTGGGAAGGAGTGGAGAAAGAAACTGGTAAGATGGGTGTGCTGGTTTGAGTCTTTTGTGGACCCCAGAAAAGTATGTTCTTAAAGTTTATACATTCCTGTGGGTGTGGACTCATTTTAAGTAGGATCTTTTAGCAAGTAGTATCTTTATTTATTTATTTATTTATTTATTTATTTATTTATTTATTTATTCCCCCCTTGCTGCTCGTGCTCGCTGTGTCCATTTACGTTGCGTTTTGTTTCTTTTCTTTTTTTTCTTTTTTTTTCTATGCCTGCTTGTCTCCTTCTGTTGCGTCATCTCAGTGTGCCAGCTCACCGCTCCGCGCGGGCCAGCTTGCCTTCACCAGGAGGCCCCGGGAAGCGAACCCCGGGCCTCCCATATGGTAAACGGGAGCCCAACCAATTGAGCCACAGCCGCTTCCCCACAAGTAGTATCTTAATTTAAGATATGACCCACCTAATTGAGGGTAGATCTTACTCCTCTTAATGGAGTTCTTTATAAACAGAGGACTAAAAAGCCACACAGGGGGAGAAAAAAAAAATGCCACAGAGAAAGAGAACTGTAGGCTTTTACCCTGCCATGTGAGAGAGGATCCAGGATCACCTACAGCCACGGAAAGAGAGAGAGGCTGAGAGAGAGACCAGAGGCTGGAATCAGCAGAGCAGTCTGACTAACCAAATGTCTAATCACCCACAGCTAAGCTCAGGGAAAAAGTGAGCCTGGACAGGAAGGCAGAGACTGGTGCCATTTTGCCTTGCTTCGTGGGAGGAGTCCGGGATTGCCAGTGGCCGATCTTTGGTGAGAAAGCATCTCTGATGATGCCTTAATTTGGACATTTTCACAGCCTTAGAACTGTAATATTTTATCCTAATAAATCCCTATTATAAAAGCCAACCCATTTATGGTATTTTTGCATTGGCAGCCTTTAGCAAACTAAAACAACGTATTAAAAGCATTTTAGATGTCATGTTAAGGCTCATTAGACTTAATGTCAATGGTTCCCAAATGCAGAACTGCATCAGAATAACCTGGGATACATGGTAAAAATATAGATTCCTGGACTCCATCCCAGACCTACTGAAATTGGAATGTCCAGAGGTAGGGCCCAGGCATCTGTATTTTAATGAGCATTCTGATATGTAACCAGTTTTAGAACCCATTGATGAAATTTTTAAAGAAAAAGTAGATTACTACACTGGTTTTTTTGTTTGTTGGTTGGTTTATTTTGTTTGTTGTTGCTGCTGTTGTTGTTTTTAGGAGATACCAGGGATTGAACCCTGGACCTCATATATGAGCTACACCCATTCCCTACACTGGTATTTTAAAGATAAGCCTGAGGGTAAAATTAAAACTGGACTGTAAAGGGGGAGAAACTAGAAAAAGAAAATCTCAGACTATGGCAATGATACATTCATTTATTCAACAAATATTTTCAAAATACCTCACATGAAAGAGAAGAGCCTGAACTAGGGTACTAGCAGTGTGAATGAAGAGAAAAAGACAGAGTTAAGAAATATTACAGAGATAGAACTGATAGGTCTTAATGATTTAGTAGAGTTGAAGTGAGAGAAGGCAAATTCTAGTTTTTATCAGTGGTTCCCAAACTTGGATGAGCGCCAGAATAAAGAATTTTTAGTTCTGCTCCAGACCTACTGGATCAGGCTCTTTGGAGGGCAGGGCTCAGGAATATCTATTTTCACCCCCCCACCCCCCACCCCCCCAGTGATTCTCATGCAGCCAGTCTGGCAGGAATCTTGGGACTGGTATTTGGGAACCAATGCCTTAGATGACTGAGTGGCTAAGGATATTCTTCTCTAAGAAGAGAATGCAAGAGGAGGAGGAGGAACAGGTTGTAGCTGGGATCAAAATAGTTTTGTTCTGGAAATACTGAGACTAATATTAATCTGTAGGTTGTCTATATCAAAATGTCCAGGAGACAGTTGAAAATACAAGTCTGGAATCCAGAAGAAAGGTCAAGGCTGGAGAGGTCAGGGCTAGGCAGGTCTGAACATCATTGGTACATAAGTGATAGATGACGCTATGAGGGTAAGGTTACAAATAGAGAAAGAAGAGAGAAGAAAGCGTGCTAACAATGGAACACTCAGAAAAGAGTGGGCAATGAAAGAGGAAGAGTGAGGCGCATGCAGAGGAGTGATTCAGGAAGAGGAAGGCGAGGAGAACCTTTCCATATTCCTTTACTACAAATAGTAACTGTCAAGGTAACTGATAGCAAGTAAATAAGACTAATCTATATAAAATTTCTAAAAGGATACAATTTTTGGTTTTGTATACAAGGCTGCATTTATATACCAATCTGCAAACTATGTTAAAAATCAGTTTGTTTTATTCTTACTACAACTCTCAAATTTCTATGAATTCATTCAATTATAGTTTGTTTGCTTCCAGTTTATTTCAAAGCTATAATACTTATGACAAGCAAATTGTCTGAACTTTGCAAAAACTTTCTACACCAGAGATACTTATTCCTAGCAGTTGTACTTCTCACATTGACACACTGCCTGAAGGTCAAGGATCTAAATTCTGCAATATATTTAGCATCTGAAATCCTGGTTTATGCTATCTTGCTCTCTTAGTTCTCTTGGTCTTTAAAAGACATAAGAACATGCTATCCAATTACTAATTCCCTGTAAGTCCTAACCAGCCAAAGTTTAAATAATAAGAAAAACCTAAAATAAAAAACAAACATTAATAAGGAAAATCAAATACTTTGAAGCAAAGGAAGTTATATGACTTGAAAATATGAATCCCAAATTACAACTCTGATTATTCTCATTAAATTATGAGCTGGAACTCATTGCTCCTCTCATGTCACCACCCCTTCCTCCCTTACTTCATTCACTGAACCAATATTTATTCCCAATGCCTAACTTTTAATAGAAATTCTGGTAGGTGCTGTTAACTTAATGGTAAATGTTAGGCATAGTCCCTGCCCTCCCACAGCTTAATATCTGGTTCGGGGAAAGCAGCCAGTTAAATGAGAATCTATAAGTCTATATAATAAGTGCTAAGACAGGGAAGCTACACAATGCCAAGGGAAAACATAGAAGAAGCACTTAATATGGGAAAACATAGTGTTGGTAGAATCATGGGGAAGCTCCTTGGAGGAAGTGATGCTGAACCTAAGTGAGACATGAAAGATGAGCAGGTAAAGAAGAGAGACAATAAGGCTTGGGGAAGAAGGTTAAGGAAATGTGCTAAAACTTGGAGACAAGAGAACATGATATGATTGAGGAAATGAAAGATGATCAATGTAGTTGAAGTACAGAATTCAAAGTTGGGAATGGCAACAAGTAAGACTGGAGAACACAGCAATGACAACCATTGAAGAATTTTAAGGAAGGAGTAAAATGTTCAGATCTTCTGGTATGAAGTACAGAAAATGGTTAGAGAAGGCAAGAGTAGAAGTGGGGAAACCATCCAACAGGACTGGTTCAGTAACCCAGGTGAGAGATAACCTGGACTAAAGTGATGTTAAAGGAAACAAATGAAAGTAGACAGATTCAAGAGACATTTAGGAGGTGAAATTCACAGGATTTGGTGACTGTAAACTCTTGAAAGGACCACGTCTTTTTTTTTTCTCCTCTGTATGCCCAGTGCTAGCTATATATCTAGTGCATAGTAAATACTGAACATTGTTGAACAAATGAATCAAGAAAAATAAAGGGAAGCAGATGTGACTCATTCGATTGGGATCCCATCTACCATATAGGAGGTCCAAGGTTCGATTCCTGGGGCCTCCTGGTGAAAGGCAAGCTGGCCCATGCAGAGTGCTGGCCCGCATGGAGAGCTAGCGCAGCAAAATGGTGCAACAAAAAGAGACACAGAAGAAAGACAATAAGAGACACAGCAGACCAGGGAGTTGAGGTGGCACAAGAGATTGAGCACCTCTCTCCACTCTGGAAGGTCCCAGATTGGTTCCCAGTGCCTCCTAAAGAGAAGACAAGCAAACACAGAAAAACACATAGAGAGCAGACAGTGAATGCAAAACAATGGGAAGGGGAAGGGAGAGAGAAATAAATAAATAAATCTTTTTTTTAAAAAAAAAAAAAAAGAAGGAATGGCAGGTAATCTCAGGTTCCTGGTATAATAACTAGATAGAGGAAAGTGCCATTTATTGAGATAGGAAACACAGGAGAAGTAGTAGTTCATTTGAAATATGTTGAGTTTGAGGTACCTGTAGTCTCCAAGGAGAGATAATGAGAATGCAGTTGGATATACAGTTATAAAGCTCAGAAGAAAAACAGATCTTCCTGGAAATGTAAAATAATGGCAGCCTCAGTTAAAGCTATAGTTGGTAACTGGTACTTTTAAAGCACATAATGTGAGATATCTCCTCAGATATTCTTTTAAACTTCCCAGGACAATTGACTAATGGTTTTAACATCAGAGATAGAAAAAAAATAATATCCATTCCTGGTATTAAAACCATTAGTAAAAATCTTTTAAATTTCTTTGCCGAAGTGTTGGTACCTCAAGCCTTTGCTTTATAAAAATCTGTTAAGTTATTTATATTTTATGCCACTTTCTATATGCATATTAAATTACACAGTAAGGGGAAATGAAAAGCCTTAATAAACAAGAAATAAGGAAATTCCTTAATCAAAAGATGTGATCAGAAACTAAAGTAAACATATTTAATGGAGAAATAGTAGAAACATTCTCGGTAAAGAGAAAAAAAACAAAAAAAAACAAAACAAAGATGCCCTCTATCACTATTATTATTCAACACTGTTCTTGAGGTTCTGGACAAGGAGGAAGGCCTGAAAAAGAAAACTAAATCTTGGAGTCTTTTCAACAAATGGTTCTAGCACAACTTGATATTCACTTGCAAAAATAAATGATGTTAGACCCCTACCTCACAACATATTAAAAATACCACAATTTTTAAAAATAAGAAGTGGGGGCAGTTCATCTGAAATCTTTTGTTAACTGGCCAGGGAGTGCTTCACTGCAAAGGTGACATTAAAGATTTATTGAAAATAAAAAATCCATATGGATACATGAAATAAAAGCATAATACTCAGAAGGAACAACAGATGCAAGGCCCTGTACTGGGAATAGCAACTGGAGTTTTTGAGAAACAAGGAGAAGGCCAATGTAGTTTGAGTGGAATGAACAAGTGGGAGGTGTGTTAAGAGAGGTAGCAGGCGGCTCAGATCATATAGTGCCTTGTGGGTCACAGTAAGTCCTCATTAAAGATTTTGGTCTTGATTCTAGAACTCATGAAAAATCACCTAAGTGCCTGCGAAGGATCAAGCACTGTGCTCAGACATGGTCCCAGCCTTCTTAGTGCATATAAGTAGCAATGCCAGGATTAGAACCCAGGTATGTCTGACTCCAAAGCACATAATCTAAACCACTTTGCTATATTAACTCAACATAATAACAGGCAATGTTTATTGAGTGCTTATTAATACATTTGCGCTAATACACATTATATCAGTTCTTCCCAATCATGTACTGGGCCATAAAGGTGTTACAAGTATGATGCAAAGATCTTTTGAATAAATTTTTTTGTACTGTTATTTAAAAATATTTTTTGCAACCAATCAAAAATTTAAGATGGGTAAAATTGTATTTAATTTGTATGACTCCCTCTATAAACTTTCTAAATTCAATAATTGTAATTTTGGTACATAAAGCTAACATGTATGGTTCCTCCACTGCCAGAGAACAAGTGGGATTGACTCCACAAAGTAGTCCCTTCTCTTAATCTTCCCACTGAATCATTTTAAGTCTCTTGCTCTATTATTTTTTTTATTTACACACACTCCATATCCACCAAACAGAGACTCCCTTTGTCCCCCATACCGTGGTGACCTCTAAATCTTTCTGTCTCTGCAGATTTGCTATTTCTAGACATCTCTTTTAAGTGGTATCATACAATATTTGTCCTTACGTGTCTTGCTTATTTTCTGAGCAGAATGTTTTCAAGGTTCTTCCATGTTGCACCACATCTCAAAATTTCATTCTTTCTTACGGGTGAATAACATTCCATTGTGTATATGTACCACATTTTGTTTACCCATTCATTTGTTAATGGACACTTGGGTTGTTTCTACTTTTTGACTATTGTGAATAATGCTGCTATGAACACTGGTGTACAAGTATCTGTTTGTGAACCTGTTTTCACTTTATTTGGGTAAATACTTAGAGGTAGAATTGCTGGGTCATATGGTAATTTTGAGGAACCATCAGTTTGCTTTCCACAGTGGCTGCACCATTTCACATTCCCACCAACAATGCACTACAGTTCCAATTTTTCTGCATTCTCTCCAACACTTGTTATTTTCCTTATTTTATTTTTAATAATAGCCATCCTTGTGGCAATAAAGTGGTACCTCATTCTGGCTTTAATTTGCCTTTCCCTAATGGCTAATGATGAGCATCTTTTCATACATACACTTATTGGTCATTTGTATATCTTCTTTGAAACATGTCTATTCAAGTCCTTTGCCCATTTTTTAAATTGGGTTGTTTTGTTGTTGTTGTTGCACTAAAAATTCTTTATATATTCTGGATATTAAACCCTTAGCTGACATATGATTTGCAACTATTTTCTCACACTCTGTAAGCTGTCTTTTCACTTTCTATCCTTTTAATTATAAAGGTTTTTAATTTTGGTGAGATTGAATTTACCTATTGTTTTTATTGCTCGTGTTTTTGGTGTCATATCTAAGTATCCACTGACAAATCCCATGTCACAAAGATGTGCACCTATTATCTTCTAAGAGTTTTATACTTTTAGCTCTTATATTTACAGCTTTGATACACTTTGAGTTAATTTTTGTATATGATGTGAGGTAGGGGTCCAGCTTCATTCCTTTTTAAATGGAAATCCAGTTTTTCCAACACCACTTGTTGAAGAGACTAGTCTTTACTCATTACATGTACTTGACACCCTTGTCAAAAATCAGTGGCCCATATTTTTCTGTGCTCCAGGTCCAAGGCCCAGGGTAGCCTGGCATCTCTGGAGTAACAACAGGTAGCTCCACTTTTTCCCTCAAGACCTGGTCTTTTTCCTTGACAGTGAGGTGAGGCCCAACCTCCTTTAAAGTGACTTTGTTTCACACATTTTTAACTGACCTCAGGGGTGTCAGTGAGGTGCAGAGAGGAAGGGATAGAGATACCAAAGGAGTAGGGCCATGAGGACACGCATGCCCTCTAGCATGGCCTTTGACTCAGATGCCCAGGCCATGCCTCTCACTTGTTGGTACCCTGTGCTGCCGTCTCTGTGTTTGAATAAAGTCTGAAATGCTGTGACTTTTTTTTTTTTTTTTTTTTTGTCAATAAAGACAATGAAACAAACAAACAAAAAATCAGCTGGCCATAGATGTGTGGATCTATTTTTCTTTTTTTTTTTTTTTTTTTTTTTTAAAG
>JAKSZT010054304.1:44229506-44281864 GCA_026826555.1 Tolypeutes matacus | reverse complement strand
CTATGGGTCTATCTTTATTCCAGTAGCACACTGTTTTGATTACTCTAGCTTTGTAGTACAATTTGAAATTAGGAAGTATAAGTCCTCCAACTTTGTTCTTTATCAACATTGTTTTGGCTATTTGGGGTCCCTTGTAATTTCATATGAATTTGAGGATCCACTTTTGCATTTCTGCAAAAGACACTGATGGAATTTTGATAGTATTTGGCATTGAAATTCATAGATTGCCTTAGGTAATTTTGACATTATAACAACATTAAGTTTTCTAATCTATAAACATGGGATGCCCTGCCTTTTATTTAGGTCTTCTTTAATTTCTTTCAGCAGTGATAGTCTATGCTTTTATTTACTCTATATTTGTTTAACATCAGTGAAGTTTTATGTTTTGCATGTACTTGTAAAATATAGTTTTTCCATTTAATTTGTTCTAATTTTTCTAACAAGAATACATATATGTCATGATTATCATCATGATCATCAACATCATCATTATTAATGCATCTGGTACTAGGTGTTCCTAAATAAAATATAAATCAGTTTATTAATTTCTTGTTTGTTACTTCTTGGTATGTTTATTATTAATAGATTTTGACACTAAATTTAGCCAAAGTCTGATTTTTAATAGATATTCTTATCATGATAAATTAAGAAAATACAATTAATTTTTATACCAAACTCCCAAATCCTCTCCAGTTTACCAAGGGTGCTATATAAATAATGTCATTTTCTATGTATGCCATAACATAAAAGAGGTAGGGGAGCAACGCTATAGCACTCAGTAGGTGCAGAATTCTGACAATGGAGCAATAGAATGTTAAAGGAAACCTTATCCTACAAAATGGTATGTCTGTAAGAGGGCTTTTTTTTTATTCATATAATATACTTTATTTTTAGAGAAGTTTTAGGTTACAGAAAAGTTATATCAAAAGGGGGGGAAGTGGATGTGGCTCAAGTAATTGGGCTCCCATTTACCATATGGGAGGTCCAGGGTTTGATTCCTGGGGCTTCCTGGTGAAGGCAAGCTGGCCCGCGCGGCAAGTTGGCCCAATTGGAGAGCTGGCCCACACAGAGTGCTGGCTTGTACAGAGTGCTGGGCTGCACAGGAGTGCTGGCCCACATGGAGTGCAGGCCCAAGCAGAGAGGTGGAGCAGCAAGATGATGCAACAAAAAGACACAGGGGAGAGACAATAAGAGACACGGCAGACCAGGGAGCTGAGGTGGCACAAGAGGTTGGGCGCCTCTCTCCCACTCCAGAATGTCCCAGGATTGGTTCCCAGTGTTGCCTAAAGACAAGCAGACACAGAAGAACACACAGCGAATGGACAGAGGGAACAGACAGCAAGCGCAAAAACAACGGGGAGGAAGGGGGGAATAAATAAATCTTTTAAAAAAAAAGTATGGGGGAAAATATAGGGGATTCCCATATAACCTGGCCCCTCCCCTTCCCACATTTTACCCTATTAATAACATCTTAAATTAGTGTGGTACATTTGTTACAATTGATGAACCAATGTTAAAGCATTGCTACATTGCTACAAGCCAAAGTCTATAGTTTACATTATGGTTTACACTTTGCACTGTACAGTTCTACAGGTTTTGACAAATTGTCTAATAGTCTGTATCCACCATTGCAATATCATGCAGAACAATTCCAATGCCCTAAAAATGCCCTATGTTCCACCTATTCGTCCCTTCCCCTCCTCTCAGAACCTCTAATAATCACTATCTTTAAATCAATGTTACAAGTTCTTCTGTTACTACAATAATAATAAGTCTACTTTGGTCTGTGGTTGCATTTCCCCCCTTAGGTTTGTTCATTCCTCAATTTTGAGGTTTTGGGGATGATGCTCACTGTGCTTTGGATTGGGAGAGGGTTTAGATCTTATGTGACTGATAAAGGGAACTGTTTTATTTGCAGTTGTAGATACTCTTCGTTTTGTGGGATGGGAGTTGTCCATCATAATCATTTTGTTAGCTGTCCTGGGTGAGTCTGATGAACTGGAGAGAAGGTATTGACCACAACTCTGCTGAGATTCAGGGCTCAACTGGCATATGAACTGACTGAAGTTGAAGCCTCTGGGACATAGATTTAATGGGTATAGTGCTAATTATAGGTTCAAATAAAAGGGGTAGAAGAATCATGAGTAGAGAAATTATAACTGAGTCTCTGATATATCGGGGAACAAATTCTCATATATTCCAAGAAAGGCCCACCAAAAGGATGCTGATTTCATGGGGTTGTATGCTTTACTTATAGTGTCCAGATGTCTCTAGAGCTCTCGGGAGCAACCTTGTTTGAGGCTTGTTTATTGTGACAGTGAGTGAGATTTGCCTGAAAGGTACATAAGCATAACCTCTGAAAAGACCTCTGGACTCACTTTGAAATTTCTTAGCCATAAAAATTCTCTTGTATTTAATGTCTCCCCCTTTTGGTTAAGGTCTTTTTCCAAATGCATCACTGGTTAACACTTGGTAGTAATCCAACACTGCCAGGGAGGCTCATCCCCAGGAGTCATGTCCTACATCGGGGGGAAGGCAGGAGTTTATTTGCTGAGTTTGGCTTAGAGAGAGGCCATATTTGAGTAACAAGGAGATTTTTCATGAGGTAATTCTTGGGCATCAGTTTTTATCAGGCTAAGTTTCAATTTTACAGGAATAAGGTTCACAAGTACAAGCATTAATATCAACGGCTTAGTATATTGGTCTATTTTCTTTTATGAGGCACTGCTTATATACACCAAGATATTTTTGCCACTTTATTTAAAAGTAGCAGGACTCCCCAGCATGAGAGTTTAATATTTTGTTGTTTATTTTGTGGGTCTCGAACCACTGAGAAAACACCCTAGGACAACATGAACACATTCATTTACCATAGAGGCATGCCCAAGGTGCACCCCTCTCCACTCATCCCCCCACTGCTGACTCCCACAATTGTATTCTCAACCACAGTCCTCAGCCTCCCCAGAGCTCACCAAGCCACACATTCACCTGTTCCTTCATCCAGCCCTCAGCCCAGCTCCATGGATTACCCAACCCAACCCCCACGCCCAATCTCACTCACAGGAGAGGTGAACCAGGAGTTTTAAAAAGCAACATAACCTAGGGAGAACACTAGAAGTTTCTGAGTTAGACAGATCTGTGTTCAAATATCAGCATGACCTGTTGAGATCTAGGTTAGGGCAAATTACCCAACTTCTTTGATTCTACTTCCTCATCATTAACTGAATTAATACTGCCCCCTTGAAGGACGAGCTGATGTAAAGATAACAAAAACAAAGCAAAATGCATAGTGCAACACTTGGTATATGGTGGGCACTCAAGTAAATTAAACAGTACTTATTTTCACTACAAGATACCATAATTCAACTATGTTAAAATATTTATAAAAATTAGCATGGTCTGGGAAAGAACAAAGAAAAATAAAGACAGTTTATGTATTAGGGTGGTAAATGTACAAATGGTTTTTCTTTTAAATAATTTTGCTTTAATGTTATTATGTTCTTAGCAGTAAATATAGAAATGAATAAATCAAATGTGGAACCAATACTTAAAAGTACCCTTATATTAATTCTCTTGGAATGTAAATTATACCATGATGTTTCTATTATATTGTAGGTCCCCCTCACCCCACCCCTTGGTTTAGGGATATGGCTTCTCTGTTTGACTCTAAGGACAAATATTTTGAAGTTTTTGAAAGAAACAGAACCATAATATATCATCCTTCTTCAAAAGTTGTTCAAAAGAACTTAGAGAACATTTACCTTTTTTCTCAAAGTTTATAGTTATCTTATAAACAACCACATTTTCATAAAAAAGATATCAAACAGAAATTTGATCATTTGTTTAAAGCTAGAATATTTCATTATATTTTATTTCTGTTTGATGTTTCTGGTATTCTTTTTTGTTTTTGTTTTTGCCTGTGGACAGGAAAATAACTTCTTTATTTATACTGAGCCGGGGGGAGGCGGGGGGGCAGGTAGGTGTCCAGTCTCAGAACTTCTGGAACTGCTTCTTGGTGCTGGCAGCCTTGGTGACCTTGACATGTTGAAGCGCATGGTCCTGCTCAGGGGCAGGCACTTGCTCACCATGATGATGTCGCCGATCTGGATGTCCCTGAAGCAGGGGAACAAGTGCACAGACATGTTCTTGTGGCGCTTCTCAAAGCGGTTGTCCTTGCGGATATAGTGGAGGTAGTCCCACCGGATGACGATGGTCCTCTGCATCTTCATCTTGGTAACCATGCCAGACAGAATACACCCTTAGATGGAGATGTTACCAGTGAAGGGACATTTCTTGTCAACGGAGGTGCCCTCAATGGCCTCCTTGAGTGTCTTGAAGCCCAGGCCGATATTCTTGTAGTAACAAGGGATCTTCTCCTTGCCAGTTTCTCCAAGCAGGACCCTCTTTTTGTTTTGGAAGATTGTTGGCTGCTTTTGGTAGGCATACTCAGTCTGAATGTCCACCATTTTCTCAGCTGCTTGAAAAAAAGAGCTTCTGGTATTCTTTTAGCTTTTTCCTAGGCCTCAGTTTTCTTATTTATAAAAACAACAGAGATGGACCAGGTGTCCTCTATGACTTTTTCTGCTATAATGTCCTGGAACTGGATAATCACCTAATTAAATAAGTACATATGCAGAGTTCTGAAGCTCTATACTTTCATATAATCCTATGATATAACCTTTCATCTAATGGCGGTCCCCAGAGGTAAAGGCATTACTGAGGCTTATCACTGAGTCAGTGGGTCCAAAGGGAACTGGGGACCTTGGAAATCTACTGGAGAGACATCAATATGATTAATGATTTGGAAATTGATCTTAAATTAAACTAAAGAGGGTTTAAGAAGGCTGAGGACAAGGACCTGATACCATAAAATACAAAGGCAAATGTGTAAATGACAATCAATAGCTTTTTTTCCATTTTTACTAAGGACAGGATAACAGGAAATGGATTCAACATTAAACAGGAGGGATATGGTCCAGATATCTTAAAAACTATGAGTTTCCCACTAACTGCAGGATCCACGAGGGCAGGGATTATGCCATATTTATCTTTGTATTCCACCATCTACTACAGGATCTGGCATATTGTAAGCACTTAATAAATATCTGGTAAAAAATTTAATAAAGGATCATTCAAATTTTTACAGATTCAAACCACATAAATGCATTACAGAGACAGGACAGGAAATTTCTCTTCTTTCGATATTTAAAAAAATGTGGATAATAGCCTTCTTATAATAATTTAGATATTGATTAGAAACAGAAAGATAGAATTCATTACATTTCAAAGTTATTTCCCTATAAAAACCTTGCATTTTTGTGACCCTGTCATGCTCTGGCTATATAGCACAGACAGGTGAAGCAAGGCAAAGAATCTCCATTCTCAACCGAAAACAAATATGTTGTCTGTTTTAAAAATCAACTAAAGCATTTCGATTTTTTTTTTTTTTTTTTAACTACCGGAACTGGAGACTGAACCTGGGACCTTGTATGTGGGAAGCTGGTGCGCAACCATTGAGCCACATCGGCTCCCCTGAGTTGGTTTTTTCGTTTGTTTGTTTGTTTTTAGGAGGCACTGGGAATCGAAGCCAGGATCTCCCTTGTGGGAAGCAGGTGCTCAACCACTTGAGCCACATTTGCTCCCCAGCATTTAGATTTCTAGTAATAAAATTTTTCTGAGTAGCCCAGTGTGGCAAGGTAAGACTTGAATGGATGGAACTTCTCACTTGGGTCCCTGTACTCTCCATCAGATGAAATGATTCTCAACAGATGAAATGTAGTCATTCATCTTTCAAATTCATTTTCCATTGCCCCTAGTGACTTATAATGAGGTGAGTCATTCTTTTGACCTCATTTTTCATGCTATTTACTGTCAGAGGGGAACAATGAAAATCAGAAAAAGAGGCATAATTATAAAATAGTGAGGCGGCTTCTACAGGACCCAAATGCAATCTGCCTTGGCACTTATAGTAACATCTCATAAGCCATGCCAACCAACTAAAAAAATTAAAATAACTAAAATAAGAAACATGGCAAAAATGTTGCCTAGAAGCAGAAAATAAAGTAAACCTACCTCCTGTGAAATGTCCTCTTATAATAAAGCATAGCTCATAACACCATACACCTTATTGTGAAATTCACATCGAATCTGAAAGATAGATCTCTCCTCAGACTCAAAGAGCACAACAAAAAGCCAGCCAACCCAATCTCCATATGAATGCTCCAAATGTCACTTCCATTTTCTAAGACAAATATATCATTTGCTCACAGTTGACTGCCCAAAACTGATACAAGTCAAATGGACACTCTTCTCTTCCTATCTTCTCCCTTATAAGGTGAGTGCCTGTGAAGAAAGTCTCTCTCTTCCCCATATACAACCAAGTTACCCTGGTTCTTTAGTTTTTCAGTTTTCTTTGGGGTCTTTCCTTTGAAGTTTTCTTTTAAAATGAAGCTCAAGGATAGGTGGTTGGCTTGGGGTGGGGTGGGGGGCAACAAAATCATACTACTGAACTGGAATTTTGAACAATACTCCAAAATAAAAGGAACTTCAGTTAAGAGTTAATGGAACAGATATGAAAAGACAGTAGAGAAAGTTTACTCCACTGTTACCATCAGTGATAAATATATACCCATGAAGGGCATTAATCTAAATGCTGGGCACCATGTCAAGCCTTGCAATGGTCAATATACTATAACTATGTGAATCATTTTATTCACAATTTTCATTACTTACATTTAACTGATTGTTTGTAACCCAATTAAGAACTCAACAAAAGGAGGTGTGATAATAATTAGAAGAATTAATTCATAGAATTCAGGTATAGTCAAGGCTGGCTTGAAATTTCAAAATTGTTAGGCCATGATTATTAGTGGCCACTAAACCACAAACAGAGAGATAACTAGACATGATGTGCTTTCTGACAGAAGCACATGCCACCACCTATGATATACTCTTGCCAAAAATTTGAAACTGAATCAGATCTCTGGCTAATTACCAATTTACAGGAAATACAAGGAACCAAGTAACATGTTAAACACCACAAGCATGCAGTCAGCAAAATCCAGACTGCAGGAAACTCTACAGTACAAACAACCCAGTTTTTCAACAACAACAAAAAAATGCAGAGGTAAAAATAAGAAGAAGAACGAAACCAAAGATTAAGAGAGTCTTAAAATACATATCAGTTGGGAAGCGGCTGTGGCTCAATCAGTAGGGCTCCCGTTTACCATATGGGAGGCCCCGGGTTCGGTTCCCGGGGCCTCCTGGTGAAGGCAAGCCCGCCCGCACGGCGTGGTTGGCTGACCCAGCGAGCACAAGCAGCAAGGGGGGGATAAATGAATAAATAAAAAAATAAAATCTTTAAAAAAAAAAAAAAAAATACGTATCAGTCAATGCAGACCATAATTTGAATCCTGATTTGAAAAAAACAATTTATACACATATATGAACAATCAGGGAAATTTTAAAAATACTAGATATTTTATATTAAGAAGTATTTAATTTTTAGGTGTGATAATGGAATTGTAGGGTTTTTTTTAATCCTTATCTTTTAGAGGTGAAAACTGAAATATTTACCAATGAAATGATATGATATCTGGGATTGCTTTAAAATAATCCAGTATATGGGGGGAGGGAGGGGAAGGACCTCTAGATAAAACAAAATTGGCTATTAGTTAATAACTTTTGAGAGCTCATTATATTACTCACTGCAGTTTGGTACATTTGAAATATTCCATAATAAAAAGTTTTTAAAAATAATGAAAAGAAAGTGGGTCACTGGACCAAAAATTCCTATGTAAAAGAGTTTATGCAAGAAATAGCATGGATATTTACATGATGGCACTATAGAATATTTTCCCAAACTTGCATTAGAATAAGATTCTAATATACTGTCATGGTATTAAGGCATTTATGTATATACTAAATATAAAGTCATTTATAAATTCTTGCATAAACCCATCCTAAAGCCACAATGAAGTTCAATATTTCATTAGAAGCCACATACAGATCAATTTTCAATATTGAGAACAAGGCTTCAGTTTTCCAATTGATTTACTTCATGAAACAAATATAAACTCTGCATCCCTGATAAAACATCAAGCTCCCAAAATGTACGCAAATTGCTTACAATCTAAGATCTAGGATTTAAGAAACATTTCTTTTAAATTATACTTCAAAAACAAAAAGGGGGAAAACAATATACCTTCACAACCAAAAAACAAAACAAATCCTTAATCTTGGTTTATAACTACTATGATGAACCACTAAAAATTTATTAAAGATCCCAAACATCCCTCATTCACCATCTTTAGTTAGAGCAGGTATAAATATGATAATTTTCATCCATAAACATTGATGAAAATAGTCACAAATACTGAATAGTACTTCTTCCCAACCCACCCCAAAGAGCCTGACCACTAGAAGAGAAAATCATTATGTAACCTTGATAATAGAAATGATAATAGGAATCAGCTACTCTGGACACACTCCCCAAAATTCAATTGTTTCTAAAATGTATCAACTGCTAAATAGAGAATAACAAGAAGTACTGTGTCAGCTACAGATTATACATTTAATAAAAGAATGAAAAAAAGAAAGAAAGAAAGAAAGATACTCTTTATTGGTACTAACCTATCACTTCCCCCAGGGGTCTTCCAGTGAAAGGGCTAATGAATGGGAAATGGACCAAGTCGGAACTGGGGAGTAACATAATCAAAACCAGTTAATCAGCCATCAGTAATAAAGACATAAACTTCTTGTCTCTAGTCAGGCTTAATAACTTAAAATATTCTTACCTCACAAATAATGAAACTACTTGAACTAGCCAGAAATCAGCAGGAGTCTTCGCATTTATTTTTGGGCCCTAATTTATAATCACACTCATATTGATGGTAGATCTGGCATTTTTGTTTTTATTTTCTTTCAGAAGTCAAAAGGAGGAACTTCTGGCAAGATGGGGTTGGAACAGGTAGGCAGGGCTCAACTCTCTCACAAAACAACAGAGGAAGGGCAAAAAGCTGTCCGAGGGACCTACTTTGGGGCTGTGCAGACCAGGAGAGTGTCCCCCAGGAGGGACAGGGAGACAAAGAAGCCAAAATGAAAACTGTGAGTTACTAGCCACTACAGGTGGGGAATGGTACCCATCCCCCATCTTCAAGGCTAACAGCCTAGGTAAAACCCATGGCCAATTGACTGGAACAGATGTCTTCCTCTCTGGGAAGAAGGGTGCGGCACAGGGCTGAGAGTGGTTTCTCTTCAGTAAATTTGCTCAGCAGAGACTGCTCTGAATCTCAGCTTTGGCCAGACTAGAATCATAGGCAAGTGGAAGGTGAGAATCACCTCCATATAAAGATTCACCAAAGAGTACAATCTGCTGGCTGGCTGGGAAACTGCAAGGAGAAAAACTGCTTTTAGGTGTCTCCTGTCTCAAACTCCTGGGAGCAGATCTGCATCTCATTAGTGAGTCCCTGGCCCTATTTTGATCATTTAAGCTAGGAAATAGTAAAGACTTAGAATAAGTTTAACCAAAATCAAAGTAGAGCTGTGAAACAAAACCACTAAGCAAGAGAGAGAAACTGACCATCAGAGTAAATTCACCAACATATTCAGACGTCAGCAAAAAATTACAAGCTATACTAAGAAAAAGGATGATGTGGCCTAGCCAAAGAAACAAACCAAAAATCCTGAAAAGGCACAGGATTTAAGACAACTAATCCATGAAAT
Source organism: Tolypeutes matacus (assembly GCA_026826555.1). Lineage (NCBI taxonomy): Eukaryota > Metazoa > Chordata > Mammalia > Cingulata > Chlamyphoridae > Tolypeutes > Tolypeutes matacus. The sequence goes on along the minus strand of JAKSZT010054304.1, from coordinate 44,272,141 downwards.
CACACAAATCTCCTAAATCAATTCAAGGAATTGAAGGAATATATGGCTAAAGAGACAAAGGATATTAAAAAAAAAAAAAAAAACACTGGGTGAACATCAAGAAAAATTTTAAATCTGAAAAGTAACAGTGCTTATGGGAATGAAAAACACAATGGATAAAATTAAAAATACATGAGATGCATATAACAGCAGATTTGAATTGATGGAGGACAGAATTAGTTAAATTAAAAAAATCAGTAGTATTTCTATACATTCCTGATGGGCAGTCTGAGGAGGGAGTCAGAAAAAATTCCTTTTATAATAATGACCAAAAGAATAAAATACTTATAATAAACTTAATGAAGGACATAAAGGAGCTGTATTTAGAAAACTACAAAACATTGTTAAAAGAAACCAAACAAGACCTTAATAAATGGGAGGAAAATCCATGTTCATGGATTGGGAGAATAAATATCATTAAGATGTCAATTCTATCCAAATTGATTTACAAATTCAACACAATCCCAATAAAAATCCCAAAAGCCTTTCTTGCAGAAATGGAAAAGCCAATTACCAAATTTATTTGGAAGGGTAAAGGGTCCTGAATAGCCAAAACTGTCTTTAAAAAGAAGGAAATTGGAGGACTTTCACTTCCTGACTTCAAGCATATTAGCTACAGTTGTAAACACACACACACACACACATACACACACACAAGCCCAGCATGGTACAGGCATAAAAATGAACATATTGACCAATGGAACTGAATCGAGAACCAGAAATAGGTCCTCACATCCATGGTCAAGTGATTTTTGACAAGGCTGTCAAGTCCACCCAGCTGGGCCAGAACAGTATATTCAACAAATAGTGCTGGGAGAACTGGATGTATATCCGAAGGAAACAAAGAGGACCTCTGTCTCATACTTTATACAAAAATTAACTCAAAATTAATCAAGGACCTTAATATAAAATGGATCAAGAACCTTAATATAAAAATCCCAGTGGGTTCCGTGTAATATTTTGGGTAATCTAAGCATCTCTTAAAATATATGTATATATATATATAAATAACATTTTTGTAAGCAAATACACATATATGCATATATATTTATATATCATTTTGCAAATGTTTGTATGTATTGTGAGAATTTTGATTTTTACCCATAATAAAAAATAAAAAAAAATTAAAAAAATTAAAAAACTACAACCAAAAAACTTCTAGAAGAAAATGTAGGAAAACATCTTCAAGATCTTGTGGTAGGCAGTAGTTTCTTAAACACCCAAAGCACGAGCAATGAAAGAAAAAATAGATAAATGAGACCTCCTAAAAATTAAAACATTTTTGTTCTTCAAAAGACTTTGTCAAGACAGTAAAAAAGGCAGCCAACTCAATGGGAGAAAATATTTGGAAACCACATATCCAACAAGGATTTGATCTCTACGTTACATAAAGAGATCATACAACTCAGCGATTAAAAAGGCAAGCAACACAATTTTTAAAATGAGCAAAAACTTGAATAGACATTTCTCCAAAGAGGAAACACAAATGGCCCAAAAACAAATGAAAAAAATGTTCACTATCACATTAGGGAAATGCAGATCAAAACTACAATGAGATATCATTTCACACCTTATAAAATGTAAAAACAACAGAAAACGACAAGTTTTGGAGAGGATTTGGAGAAATAGGGAGGTATGAGGGGGGTAAGGGAATTTTCCTTTGGAGTAATGAAAATGTTCTAAAATTGAAGTGATGACAACGCAACTCTGTGGTGAAAATGAGAGCCATTGAGTATACATTTTGAATGGAATGCACAAAACATGGGGCTGAATAACACAAGGAATCCAGTGGTGGAAGATGGACTGTAGTTAAGAGGACAAATATGAGTATAATACTAATACAGGATGTTAACAATTGGGTGGGTTGGGGGGAAAATACAGCAAATGTAATATATGGACTATAGTTAGTAGTAATAACTGGAGGATGTTCTTTCACAGTTTGTAACAAATGTTTCACAACAATGCAAGGTGTTGGTGATGGGGTGATGTATGGGAGCCCTGAATAATGATATGCATACTGTTTTGTAAGTTCACAACAATTATTGTTTGTGTATGTTCATGTATGAACAGATAATTATTCATGTTAATTATTCCTAACATAAAGTGTATACAAATAAATAAAATGTGAATTCCTTTGTGAGAAAACAAGTTCTTTCAAGGGTTATATAATCAGATTAATATATTTTTCTTTGAAGACTCTAGGATACTAAGGGCATACACACCAAATCTTAATTCATTCATCCAAATTTAGTTAGTCTACATCAGTTTCCAAGGCTTTCATCAGAGTCAGTCTAACCTTTGAGATGCTTCTTACCCCAATCTATTTCAAGTATTATTAATAGGCCCCCTGGAGCTTGTTATCTTTGACTCAAGCACCTCGTGGTCTAAGCAAAGGCTGCCAAATTAGAAAGGACTCTAAGTCAAAAGTAGCATCAAGGCACTACAACCTGCAGTGCAAATTGTCTACTGTGACCTTGTAGGAGGAAAAAAAAAAAACATCCCCTCATATCATCTGGGGGTCTCTTCCAACATGCCAGGATGATAATCCACAGTTGGTCAAGTGTCCATGGCCAAAACAAATGAGAGAAAGGAAGCAATCATCCAGATAATTCATATCATGCTTGTATAACAGATACTTTAAATAATTCAGATAATTGTAGCACTTTCCATTTCACAGAAGGAGAATCTGTCACAAAGTAGGTTGTTCAGCTACTGGTGGCTGCAGACTCACATTTTGAAAATAATTTTTTATGTACTTTAAGAGTTCTTCAATAATCCACACTTAGTGGCAATGCTCCAGTATGTGTTTATCAATTATAATAAATGTACCACACTAATGAAGGATGTTGTTAATGTGGGAAAGTGTGGGAGGGGTAAGGAGTGGAGCATATCATATGTTACATAAATGTAACATATATGTAAGCTAAGTATCTTTAAAAAAATTTTTTTAAGTATATTAAAAAAAAAAGTTCTTCAGATCATGGAGAAACATAGTGTAACTCTATGGAAACTGACCTGTAAGAGTTCCTGAGCCAATAAAGGCCCATTGTCTTGATTCAAACAAAAAGATGGTTTTCTCGACAGAGTTTGTTTTGACCTCAAATCTTTGAACAATTTAATCTTTAACTGAATGTGTCTAGTGTGTAGTGGTGTTACTGCATATTCGATTCAACTCATTGTCAGACCTGTAAATGAAGGGGAGAACTGCCTATAAGGTATTTGCCGATGTTAAAAAAAAGAAAGAAAGAAAGAAAAAGAAATTCCATAGCTGTCATCTTCTTCCTCTCCTATTTCAAGAAATTATTGAATGTGAAGAGTATATGAACTTAAAGAAGTTACACTTCACAATCTTGAGTGGTAGTGAAGAGAGAAGGAAAGGCACAAAGGAGGTCAGTCTTAGGAGAAGGCATCAGATAGTGGTACCAGGTATGGGAAAGAGATCTACCATGAGAGACCTTAAAGTGGATGTCTTTCTCAGGGCATTCTTAAAATGTGTATGTTAAGGCCCATCCTCAGCTAACAGAGTCACCTTAAAAGAAACAGGATTACCGAGTTACACCAAGAAAATTGTGCTTTGATAGAATAGTGATTCAAAAAGGGACACCTGCAGGAGCAAATGTGGCTCACGCGGTTGAGCACCTGTTTCCCACATGGGAGGTCCCAGGTTCAGTTCCCTGTGCCTTCTTAAAAAAAAAACAAAACAAAACAAGGACAAACAACAAGCAAAACAAACAAAAAACCAACTCAGGGGAGTTAATATGGCTCAGTGGATGAGTACCCACTTCCCACTTATGAGGTCCCAGGTTCAATCCCCCACCTAGTAACTCAACATAAAAAACACCTGGACTAGAAAGCTGAACTCCATTTTTCTATCCTCCATTGATCCATTAAATGATTTATTCCAAAATTCAGATCTATATCAAATATATTTTAAAAAATAAGAACTATCCTTCCCAAAGAGTTCAGAAATCAAAAGCAATGAATCTGGCTCTCTTAGTTTTTATCTTATTTTATATGCTGCTTTGGAATATCAAACTCTGGACTTTAAATCTGAAAAATCTGTACCTAAGTGCAACTTTTGTTCTATTTAACCCTACACAAGTAACAATTTCTCTGAGCTTCAGTTTCCTCATCTGTAAAATGGGAATAACAATACCAACTGCCCTACCTACTTCACTGAGGCTCACTTGAGGTAAGACTTATGAATTAGTTGTTTAAACTGCGAAGCACTATACAAATGTTGGTTGTTACCTTAGGTGGGGCAATGTTATGAGCAGAAAACTTTGGATACAAACAGGGTGGATAGAGGAGAATTCTCCTCAATCTGAAAGAGAAGGGTTGCAAACATGGTGAGGAGTAATTTTAAGCTATTAGCCAATATATTTAGGGAAGTAGTTTGACATAAAATTGAATTATTAATTAGAAGTGGATTCTCATGCTAACACACTCACTTTGCAGAGACAGCAAAAGAAGAAAAAGAAGAAAAACAGAGTTGGTGTCCAGCTCTCAGCTAACCAAAATCACTAATGAAGTTCTACCTGGGAGGGTGGAGTTAGTTATGGCAGTCAGTATATACAGAACACTGTTGCATAAGGAGAAAGAAGTAGTGTTATTACCAAGCATTTAACTGTTACATCATCCACAATCCATATACAGTAGCTGTATATAAGGCAGATGATTTTCTATAGAGGGCTTTAGGAAAAAGAAACACAGAAAGGTTATTCCGTTGGTACTGAAAAGACATAAGTGATTGAGTGGGTTGATTTTCTCCATAAGAAGCCCTTAGGGAGGTAATACTGCTGGGAAGAAAATAAGACTCCTATAACAGTGAGGTTAGGAGTGTTTGAAGAGCTACATCCTGGAGAAGACAAACTGTTTTTGAAGTACCACAAACGGGCAAAACAAGATGTAGGGTTTCAGAAGATCTACTTGTATAGGGATTTACTCTTTAAGTGACCATAGATATTCTATAATGAGAGCACAAAAACACAAAACAGAATTTTCTAAAAGGGCATTGGAAAAATAACATTGACTATTCATACGGTGACATGGTGTGTACAGGCACACCAACAAGACAGAAGTGAAGATGATTAATCTACAGCGATAACACCAGGCACCAAATCATCAGTAACCATGACAACATAAGTAGGTGGAGGGAAATACAAACATTGACCAGGCGGCTGGGTGACACTAGTCCTTAAGGTAAAGATCCTGGGATCGGAAAGAGACTTGGTTTGTGGAGGAAGCTGGCCAAGATCAAAACTGACTAGCCCAAAGGGGCCAGTGTCCATGCAGGGGCGGCTCAGCGCTGACACTAATCCTCTCCAGGGGTCGGCTTGCAGATGTCACAGGCTCCTCTGTAGGAGACTGGACGCCTATAATACCAAGGAAGGAGTTACCTGGTGTAGGGCTGTCAAGCCATCCACGTTGACCGTGTTGATGTCGGCGCCCCTAGCCAAGAGCTTTTTCACCTCGTCAGTGTCACCGCTAGAGCAGGCGGCCAGGAAGACAGCACCGTCCTCGAAACGGACGCTGGGGCTCCCGCGACGAGTCTGCTGCTGCCTCCCGGCGCTGCGCCGCTCCGCGGGCTCCTGCTCAGTCAGCGAGCCCCGCCAGCGCCGAAGCTGCTCAGCCCGCCGCATTCGCGCCGACTCTGCCCGCTTACTGCCCAGGTGTTCCAGCTCCGCCATTGCTCCGGTCTCAGCAGCTGCTGCTGAAACTACCACCACTAGATTGCTGTCGCCGCTCCTGTTGTCGCTGCCGCCTCCCTCACAGCACTTCAGCCAGGCGCAGAAGGCGGAAACCCCCGCACCGCCATCTTTACTCCTCCCGCAACAAGTGGTGCCCGCACTCTCCCTGACTTCAATACGCAGGCGCGGCCCGGACCTTGGGTCATCACGGGACGTGTAGTAAACAACCTGCCCTAAGGGCGTTCAGTGACCTTAAGGGAACTACAAATCCCTGGATGCCTCAGAAAAAAAGGCGAACCAGGTTGTTCCCTACGTCGCCGCGGGCCACAACGAGGTCACCTTTGCCCTAAAGCTGGAATTGACTTTCTGGACCGGCGACAGCCTCTTCCGCTGGGCATTTTGGGAGTCGTAGTTTATTCTTATGTCTACTAATAGTAGCTCCCTAATCATCACATCATTCCTTTGAAGTGGAAAAGGAGCAGTAATTATCCCTATTCCCTATTTCCTGTTTCTCAGAAAAACAGACATAAAGTACCTGAAAGATTCTTGTACCTGAATTCTTGTCCTGGTTCTAAGTCTAGTGTTAATAAATCCAGAGTGTATTGATGGTAGTAAATGTGCGTGGAGAAGGGGTAGGAGGAGCATACACACATACACACATATACACAGTATTACATACTAAATGTAAATACTCTAGGCCCAGAAAAGGTCTTGAAAAAGATGCATACAGGTATAGTGAAAAGAGCATAAGCTTTAAACGCTAACAACTTTGAATTCACATTTCTGTGGACAAGACTTCTCTGAGCTTATTTCCTTATGTGTAAAATGGGAATCATAATACCTCACAGGGAAGTCGTGTGGATCAAATAAGATAATATATGCAAGAATACTCAGTACCATCTTTGACACAAATCAGCTCGCAAAAAAATATTAATTTACCTTCTTTTTCTCTCCTCTTCCTCTACTCTATCCATGGATTTTAAATTCTCAGAAGACAGAATGAATGTCATGACATTTTTTTTCAAAGCTACAGAAAGATACTGTGGAGAATACTAAACTCATAAGGCACCAGGTAGGGCATTTTCATATTCACCATGAACTTAGTTATAAAACCTATGTCTGTCCCAATGATTTAAAACTCACAATACACCCCAGAGCCTTAGATCTGGACAAAATAGAATTAAATGTGTTATCCATGATGAAAGAAAACCTATACAATTATTAGTTTCTTTAATTTTTTTCTGTATATTTAGCATCCTTCATTAAAAATTGTAAAAATGATTATGGCATTGTAAAGGAAACTGGAGGCCTAGACACTTCACCGACTATTATATCATGCAAACATTTGCCTATGCCTCATACACTGAGGAAATAAATGAATCAATGAATTGAGAACTTCAAATGAAAAGTGATATATAAAGGCAATATACCATTGTTTAATAATACTGTGTCTATCCACAATATGTTTTAGTTGGGTGTTCTTAACTGCTGTATAAATACTAATTAAGCCTCACAACATCTTTGTGAACTGTGAATAACAATGTGCATAAAAATAATCAAGGGGCAATAATATATGTATATACTTTATATAGCCTTGATCGCCTTACAATATTCATTTGCACTTACCATACAATTGGTCATGCCACATCATTTATTGCAATTAAACATTCTTTATGAGATTTACTTTGTAACTTGTCAACATGGCACCTCTTCTTATTCCAGCTCAGCCTCTTGCTGATAATTGAAAGTGCCCACAAGCTCTCAAACAGAACTCTTCCTAAAGGACAGAAGAAACACTGACATTAAATTGGAAAGAAAAGAATACCCAGTTAGAAATCTAATCCTTTTCAAGAAACCATTATTAACTAAGTTGCCAATCTGGCAAGGAGACCAAGAAGTAAGAGGGGCAAGGTTGCAGCATAATACATATTGCTAAAATTTCAGTAGTCCATGCACGCCATTTTAATATTCCATTCCTAGTACACAATAGCTGATCATAAAATGTATGTATATTATTGAACTGTAAAGTTTATTGACATACTAGCCTTCTAATAAGGATTTTTAAACTGAGGCAAATTTTCAGGGATCAATGTTGCATTTCCTTTGACTATTCTTTTTGCATTCAGAACTAGAAAAGAAAAAAGACATCTAGTTCGAGTTGTATAAATAAGCTAAAATTGGCCAAGTGCAAGTTAAATTCTTAATCTCCCAAGAGGTTTTGGCTTAAATTTCAACAAGAAGAATTTAATCTCAATACTAGGAAGTTCCAGTAGTACTTTTAACTATATTATTGTATGTGCTATATATTTATTCTCTAAGAATATAATACCTATTTTGGAAATTTTAAAGAAAGGTATAAGTAGCTAATTTCTTTGGATAATTAATGTGTATGCCTAGCTGGAGGGAGAGGGATAGACTGTAACACCAGTGTATCTTCCAGCTATTTGATTGCCAAAAATAGTAACAATTATTATAATCTAATTAGTTAAATTGGCTTATTTAAACACACACACAAAACGATGTTTCAAAAACAATAAAAAAACAGAAGTCATCTACCTATGATTTCAAAAGTTTTTCAAAATTAAAATCCTATCAGTTATTTTCTGAAATATTTTCCCCAAACAAAGGCTTTCTGAGACTAAACTTATACAAGCAGCTCATTAAAAACAAATATTGTAGTTTAAATTTCCTAAATAAATACTCCGTTCTAAAGAGAAAAAAGTTTATACACGAGTAAATCTTGACAGGCTGTGTACAAATACATTTTTTAAAACTTTTAAATGTGTAAATAAGCCAGCTATGATGCATTATTTTATAAAGTGAAGAAAGTGTTATAAAATAATAATTTCCCACACTTAAAAAAAATAAATTATAACATTAGAATACTCCGTTTTTTAAAAGCAATGACACGTGAACAGTTTATGAAAATCAGTCTACCATCTTCCCACCAGTTAGCATACCTCCCTCTGGTGGACAAATGGAAACTACACACTTAGCGCTTGGGTTTCGTTTTTTCCCCAACCCTTTCAGTTTGGTTGCCAAAACTATAAGTATTTGTTGGTTTTATCATATCATCTCTGCTTTCTTCCAGACTCAATACAGTCCCTGCATTTTCTAAGAGCCATTTCAAATACCCATTTCTCAGAGAACCATCCAAGGAAGTAACCAGTTTCAGTTCTAAAGTCAGAACCATAATGCAAGTACAATTACAGTTGGGATAGGAGAGAAAATAAGGGAAGGCATAGAAGAGATTAAAACAGAGTGCAACAGTAAAACAAGAAACAAATCCAGCATTAAGACAGAAAACATTTCACTACAGTGAGTAAATACTAACAAAAAATGCAAAACCCCAGCAGCTAATTGAAGATTAGACCAGTCACAGAATTCCTTGTTTGTAACTCATTAACTACTTTAGTTGGTCATTTCTACAACTAATGAGAGGTACCCTAGGTTAGAACCACGGACAAAGTCCTTTAGATTCAAGTCAGGCCTGAGCCATCCCTGGGTTCTCATGGAGCAATCACTCTAGGAGAGGCAACTCTCAAGTCAGGGCTGGCTTAGCTAAAAACTAGTACTTCCTTAGTCAGGAGGTACCACACTTTTTGAGTCAGAGGAGAACATAAGAGTCATCTATTCCAAATTTCCACCCAATACAAGGATCCCTTATGCATGTGATTACCTAACTTCCATTTAAACACTTCCAGTGATGGGGAATTCACTATCCCCCAAGGTTACCTGTTTTGTTTAGAGTTTTAATTGCTAGAATGTTTTATTGAGCTAAATTTTACATCACTTTAACTTTCATTCATTAGTTTCATTTCTTTTTCAACACTTTTTTAAAACTTTTAAACTTTATTTTTAAAGAAGTTTTAGATTACAGAAAAGTCATCCATTGGTTTTAGATGTATCCACTGAAGAAGCAAAATCTTCCATGTGAAAAATATTTAAAATAAAGACAGCTATCATGGATTCCTTTGTCCAGATTAAATATTTCTGGTTCCTTTCATTGTTCCTCCTACATGGTCCCGTGTCCCCCTCCCCCAAGACGCCTGCTTCAGGATATACTCTTAATTTGTTAGTGTCCCTCTTGAGGAGGCATAGTCCAAATGAAACTATTTTCACCCATTGTGTTCAGTCTGCATTCCCTCACTGAGGGTTGTTAGAGAAGAAAAAAGTAATGTGGGATGATATGAAAAACCATCTCAAAATTTCAAAGAATCCAAATTATAAAATGCACCCATGAGAACATTCATGGGAAGGAAGCACAGTAGAGAATAAAGTTATCAAGCCGAAATCATTATTGTCCTGAGGTGCCCCCTCCCCCAGTGATGGGGTGGGAAGAGGACCCCAAAGATTTTTTTATTTTCTCTTTTGGGAGCCCAAATTAGGCAATCAAATTTGACCGTTTGAACTAGGACAAACCCTTCACATTTTAACAATCCAAAAGCGGGCTTACCTCACAGGGTTGTTGTGAGGATCAGTGATGATCATATGGAAGCCCTTCGAAAACTCTAAAATAATATAAATGTAAGGCGTTATCACCATCACTGAGGTGAGAAATGCCAGTCGATAGAAGAAAAGCTCATAGCTCACGTCCTCCTCTAAAATTATATAAATGTAAGGCGTTATCACCATCACTGAGGTGAGAAATGCCAGTCGATAGTAGAAAAGCTCATAGCTCCCGGCCTCCCAGCACGACCCCAACTCATTCATCTTTGAATCCCCACAGCGTCTCCCTTAAGGCCAGGCATCCAGTAGATAGAATTCTTTCTCGCTCTAATAAATAGCCGAACTCGTAACCGAACTTGTAATCCAGTCACACCAGGTCATGCTGCCGGGACAGCGTCTACGAGTGTCTCAGCCCGGAGCAGCCAGTTGTTTTGAGGTTGAGTGGCCGCGCCTAGCGCGCTCGGATTTGAACAGGGCGTGAGCGGAAGCCATGTTCCAAGCGCTGGCCAATAGGAGTCTGCGCGCCGCTCCCGCTGAGAACCAATCGCAATCTTCGCGGGGCGCGGGGCGGAGCGACGCCAACCGTCCGCGCTTTTGCAGCGCGGGTACCCAGGTGGCCTACGCGCTGTTGTGCCGGGAGGTGAGTCCGTGCAGGTAAGGAGGGTTTTCTGCTTTCATTCTGAGAGAACGCACCCCGAAGGAGGTGGCTGTGCGTCTTGGGGTCCTGTTTCTGCCTAACATGGGAGTTTCCTCTCTTGAAAAGAGAGCGTATGAAAAGCCTCTATTGTCCCGAGACTGACGTATTTTATGTAATCAGATTGTGGTCGGACATCCCCGCTTCCCGCCCACAGGCCTCCTGCCATAGCAGAGAGTTTACCGCTGTGGAAAAGAACAACTGCCTCGTACTCGCTGCGGGGGTGGGCTCAGGCTATTATTTTGCTGCCTTCAACCTTTTCTCCAAAACCCACGTTACGCCTATTAATTCTTCAGACTTAGTACAGGGCTGAATATGGTTAGGCATTGTGGATTAAAAAAAAAAAAATTTTTTTTTTGAAGACGAAACCCCTGCCCTCAAAGAATTCAGTCTAATGAGGAGAAACTGCGATGAATTACAGCACACGATACAAATGTGGATGTGGAAGCACAGAAAGGTTGACGCTTGAAAGGAATAAAAGGCCAGAGAGAGGAAAGAAGTTGTAATTTAATACGTACATAGGTATAGGTGTGAACGAAGTTGTAATTTAATGTGTACATATCTTTTGAGCAACAGGAAAAGGTCACTGTGACTGAAGCATAAGTTTGTGGGGAATAGGAACAGGATATGAGCCTGGAAACGAGAGTTAGTTCTAGATTGTAAATAACCTTGATGTCCAGACAGTGGGCAGTAATTGATGGCTTTTGAGCCAAGGAGTAGTACCTATCAATTTGTTAATAATGGTGAGAAATTGTCTTGCTTCTTCTCACCTCTTCTAATCCCTTTACCATCCACACTGTGTTCTCATTTTATATAAAGATACACTATACTTCCGGACAGTTTTTTAATTGTAATTGATATCTGAATGCTTCTTAAGAAAGCAGTAGGGGGCGGATGTGGCTCAAATGGTTGGGCGTCCGTCTACCATATGGAGGGACCTGGGTTCGATCTCCGGGACCTCCCGGTTAAAAAAAAAGAAAGCAGTAATGACCTGTAGTAAAAGATGAGGTTAATTATCTAGTGAAGTAACTTACTCCAAGAAATAATGGTCTTAAAAGATGAGACTAAAGAACTTTGGGAGTTTTAAGAATAATTTATATGAAAGACTGTTGTAGTATGATTGATTCTATTTAATATATATTGATTTACCTATAGTATTCTTCATTCTATTTAAGTATTTCTGAACATGTGCTGATAGGGGAAGGGCAGCATGCCTAGAGATTAGAAAAAGGAGAACAAGTGACCAAAATTATTCTCTGCAAGTGGATTCAGGAGAGTGTCTTAACCCAACCAATACACAAATTTGTTCTCCTTTGTATGTATTACTGTGGTTGAGATAGAGGATTATCATAAATTATAACCATCCAACTAACTCTCCGATCTATGCCCACCTGATAATCTTCTGATTATAATTAGTTTCCCAAGTAGAAATAAATTAGGGAGAGAATGTGGGAAATTAAAGTTTTTAATGTAGTTTTACAAGTTAATAAAGTGGCCTTTTCGTTAACATTGAAGCCTTTGCCAGTGAGTTTGGTATAGATCAATACATTTAAGTCCCACTGAATCTAGATTTGCTGTCAAATTGAGTTCTTAATTATAAACTTGAGAAACAGATCCTGAAATGTGGTGACCATGCCAAGACCCTGTGTCTCATGTGAGGCTTTGCTTGAAAAGATGACCTTTTTTCATAACATCCCCATTAGGTCTCTCTCTCACCATTTATTTGCAAAAACTTATTAAGCCAGGAACTCACTTAAGCAAAGGAGAGAAACAAATTGAAGAAAATAGGAAACTTGCCCTCAAAGATCTTTCCATCTATTGGAAGAAAAGACAAGTTATTAATTATATATATATATAAAATATAATTTAAGAGGGCTCTCTCATGAGATCTTTTTGAATCTCCAAATTTATTACAGCAGTTATTTTCCTTCATAAAATGCTATAAAATATTATTTGAAGTCATTTATATAGTTATTCAAATAATCCTACCATTTTTCCATTTTTACTGAAGTTTATCTCAAAGAAATAGTTATTATTTATGAATAATTTTTGTTTTAAGAGGAGTATCCAATGAAATAATTTCACACCAATTTTTCCTGTTTCTACATAAAGTATATGTGGTTTTATTTTCAGATCCAAGCTTTAGAGAAACTCAAAGTTTAGTATATCCTAAACTTAGGTTGTCTGGTTAAGAACCCTCCTTTTTCTTGATCTTTTTACTTGCTACACATTTCCATCTGTGTAGCACTTGTGATTAGCTCTCTACAATAATTTTTATAATCAGCTTTATTGAGATACAATTAACAATAAATTGAATGTATTTAAGGTGTACAATTTGATAAGTTTTGAAATATGTATATACTTGTGAATCTTTTACCACAGTTAAGATACTGAACATATCCATCACCCCTCAAAGGAAGTTTCCTCAAGTCCCTTAGTAATGCTTTCCTCCCACTCCTTCTCACCTCCCCTTCCCCTACTTCCCCAAACAACCACTGATCTGCATTATGTCACATTTTCTAGAATTTTATATAAATGGAACCATACAGTATATACTTTTTTTTTTGGTTTGCCTGCTTTCACTCAACATGATTATTTTGAAATTCATCCATGTCATGTATATTAATAGTTAATTTCTTCTTAGTATTCTATTTCATAGATATGCCAGTTTATCTGTTTACCTGCTAATGGATATTTGCATTCTTTGCAATTTTTTAAATATCAACTTTATTAGAAATGTAATGCATATACCATACAATTCATCCATTTAAAGTGTACAATTCAGTGGTTTTTGGCATATTCACAGAGTTGTACAACCATTTCCGCAATTCATTTTCATCACCCCAAAAGGATCCATACCCATTAGCAGTCACTCATTCTCCCTTTCCCTAGCCTCTGACAACCACTAATCTGTTTTCTATCTCTATGGATTTACCTATTCTAGACATTTCATAAATAGAATCATACAATATGTAGCCTTTTGTGCCTTGCTTTCACTTGGTATGTTTTCAAGGTTCATCCACGTTCTAGCATGTATCAATACTTCATCCCTTTTTTATGGTTAATATTCTTTTATATGGATATACCAGATTTTGTTTTTCTACTCATCAGTTGATGGATATTTGGGTTGTTGCCACTTTGGGGCTATTATGAACAATGCTGCTATGAACACCCATGTATGGGTTTTTGTGTGGACATATGTTTTCATTTTTCTTGGGTAACAGTAGAATTTGCTGAGTCATATGGTAACTTCATTGAGGAATTCGTGGACTCGTGGACTGTTTTCCAAAGCAGCTGCATCTTTCTACATTCCCACTAGCAGTAGATGAGGGTGCCAGTTTCTCCACATCCTTGCCAACAATTGGTATTATGTCTTTTTTATTATAGCCATCTTAGTGGTTCTGAAGTGGTATCTCATTGTAGGTTTTGTTGTTGTTGTTGTTGTTGTTGTTGTTATTTTTTAATGTCTATTCAAGTCTTTTGCCCAATTTGTATTTGTGTGTGTTATTTTTTAGGAGGTCCGTGGATTAACCAAGGGCCTCGTACATGGCAAGCAGGCACTCAGCCTCTGAGCTACATTTGCTCCCCAAAGAGAGAGTTGATTTTTCCATTTGTTTGTTTGTTTTTGTTTTTAGGAGGTACTGGGATCAAACCCGGGACCTCATACATGGGAAGGAGGTGCTAAACCACTTGAGCTACATCCCCTCTCCTCTCATTGTGGTTTGGTTTGCATTTTTCTAATGAATAATGATGTTGGTCTCTTTTCATGTGATTATAGGCCATTTGGGTATCTTCTTTGGAGAAGCATCTAGTCAAATCCTTTGCCAGTTTTCTAATTGAGTTGTCTTTTATTTTGAAATTTTTATATTATTCTGGGTACAAACAAGTCCCTTATTGGGTACATGGTTTGCAAATTTATTCACTCATTCTGAGTTGTTGTCTTATCACTTTCACCATGGTGTCCTTTGAAGCACAAAAGCTTAATTTTGATGAAATCGAATTTATTTTTTTCTGTCACTTGTGTTCTTGGTGTCGTGTCTAAGAAGGCTTTGCCTAACCAAAGAACACAAATGTTATGCTTATGTTTTCTTATTCTATTTTATCTCCTTAATTTTTGCCAGATACAGAATTCTAAGTCAACGATTTTTTCTTTCAGAACAACAGTTGTTTTTTTCATTTGTTCTTTCGAACAAAGATGTTGTTCCATCTAGCATACATTGCTTCTGAGAAGTCTGCCTTTTTTTTTTTTTTTTTTTGCCTTTTTAAATTTATTGAAGTATATCATTCATATATAAACAATAAGTGTATGGTAATAGTTGTGAGCTTACAACACAAACATACCTAAACATCATACAGGGCTCTCATACCTCACCCTACCACCAATACCTTACATTGTTGTGAAACATTTTTTGTGTGTGTGTGTGTGTGTGTGTGTCGAGGGCTGACTTTCAATAGATCGCAGCGAGGGAGCTACTCTGCTACGTACGAAACCCCGACCCAGAAGCAGGTCATCTACGAGTGGTTTAGCACCAGGTTCCCCACAAACGTGCGGTGCGTGACGGGCGAGGGGGCGGCCCCCTTTCCGGCTGCGCCCCGTTTCCCAAGTGAAACATTTTTAACTAATGATTAAAGAGCATCCTCAAAATATTACTGCTAAGCAAATTATCTACATTTGGTGTATTTTTCCCCCAACCCATCTTATTATTATTTTTTTTTATATCATTTATACAGGAGCATACATAAACAGTAAATGTATAGTAAAAGTTGTGAACTTAAAGTAAACATGCATAACATCATACAGGGGGGGTCCCATACATCACCCCACCACCAACAGCTTGCATTGTCGTGAGACATTTATTAGAAATTATGAAAGAATATCATCAAAATCTTAACTCCTAACTATAGTCCTTATCTTAAATTTGGTGTATTTCCCCCCCAACCCACCCTACTATTATTTGTTAAATATATTTTTATTACAAAAATTGTAAACTTTCAACAAAATCATGCACATGTGCAGAATTCCCATAAAACACCCTTCTATCAACACACCACACCGTGGTGGAACATTTGTTACAGATTATGAAATAATATCATCAGACTATTACCAGGTCCGTAGCATACATTTGACACACTTTTTCCATACTCCTCCATTATCAACACAGTACATCTTTGGCATAGATGCCTGAATGTTACGTTACTGTTAACCACAGTTCACAAGTGACTCCAGTTGTATTTTTCCCATACTTCTCCACATTCCCACCATGCTGCAGTAGTGATGTGTCTGCTCCAGCTCACAAAGGACATTCTTAACATCTGTACCATTGTATTAGTCAGCCAAAGGGGTGCCAATGCAAAATACCAGAAATCTGTTGGCATTTATAAAGGGTATTTATTTGGGGTAGAAGCTTAGTCACAGGCCCTAAAGAGAACTCAAGGTACCATAAGAGGTACTTTCTCACCCAGAGTTTGTTGCCACATGTTGATGCAAGATGGCAGGTGATGTCTGCAGGGGTTCAGTCTTCCTTCTCCTCCCTAGGCTCCATGGTCCCAGCTTCTTCCAATCTCAGCCACAGCCTGGGACAAGTTTTGTCTCTCTCCCGAGGGCTGTTTCTCTCCGGACTCAGCTGCTGTGTTCTCTCTACAAGCTGCTGTGTCAGGCAAATGGCTTGTCTCTCTTCTCAGGGCCTCTGCTGTATCTAATAGAATCTTCTCTCTTTCCTCACATTTCTGTTTCTCTGTGTGCTTTCTTCTCGGGCTCCAGGATCAAAACTCCAACTAACTCTTCTGCCTTGTTTTCTCTGAGCCCCTGCCCTACTGACATGGCCCAGTCAAAGCCCTAATCATAGTTTAATCAAGTAAAAGTGAAGCCTCTGAAGATAATACAAGGTAATAAGCCCAGAGGAACAGACCAGTTTACAAACATAATCCAATATCCATTTTTGGAATTCATCGACAATACCAAACTGCTTCAACCATCAACCACAATTCTCATCCACCTCTGGGTTTACTGTGTTATTCAGTCCCTAGATTATTCTCTAGCTTTCTTTCAATTGGCATTTACATCCCTAGACTACCCTTTTCAGACACATTCCCATTTATAAACCAGCTGTTACTATTATAATATGTTACCATTGCATATGCATTTCCACACTTTTTACAGTAAAGTTAATTAAAACTTTTACAGACATTAAACATCAGTAGTCCGTCTCAGTCCTCCTCTTATCTCCTTTAAGAATCGACCACCTACCACCAGGCCTTGAAGATGTTTTCCTACATTTTCTTCTTGAAGCTTTATGGTTCTTGCTTGTATATTTAGGTTTTTGATCCATTTTGAGTTAATTTTTATATAAAGTGTGAGATAGGGATCCTCTTTCCTTCTCTTGGCTATGTGTATCCAGTTCTCCCAGCACCATTTGTTGAATGGACTGTTCTGCCCACGCTGGGTGGGTTTGACAGGCTTGTCAAAAATCACTTAATCATAGATGTGAGGGTCTGTTTCTGAACCATCAGTTCAGTTCCATTGGTCTATGTGTCTGTCTTTATGCAAGTACCATGCTGTTTTTACCACCATAGCTAGGTAATATGATTTAAAGTCTGCAAGTAAGAGTCCTCCAACTTTGCTTTTCCTTTTTAAGATGTTGCTGGCTATTCAGGACCCCTTACCCTTCCAAATAAATTTGATAATCATGTTTTCCACTTATTTTTTAAAATGCTGGTGGAATTTTTATTGGGATTGCATTGAATCTGTATATCAATTTGGGTAAAATTGACATCTTAATGATATTTAGTCTTCTAATCCATGAGCATAGAATGTTCTTCCAATTATTTAGGTCTTTTTTTTTTTTTTTTTTAATTTCTTTTAACAATGAGTTGTAGTTTTCTGAGTAGGAGTGCTTTACATGGTTGGTTAAGTTTATTCCTAAATATTTGACTCTTTTAGTTGTTCTTGTAAATGGGTTTTTTTTTCCTGACTTCTTCCTCAGATTGTACATTACTAGTGTTTTTTAAAGCCTATTTCATCTGATATAAGTATAGCTACTCCAGCTTTTTTGTTTTTGTTTTTTTTGTTACTGCACGTGTGGAATATCTTTTTCCAGTCTTTTACTTTCAATCTATTGGTATCCTTAGATCCTTGGGTCTAAGGTGAGTCTCTTGTAGACACCATATAGATAGCTCATATTTTCTTATCCATTCTTCCAGTCTGTGTCTTTTTATTAGGGAGTTTAATCCATTAGCATTCAATGTTATTACTGTAAAGGCAGTTCTTATTTCACCCATTTTCACCTTTGGGTTTTATCTGTCATATTTTCTTTTCACCACTCTTTTGAGACTTTTATTTACTTATACTGGTAAAATCTTCATTTCTAGACTCTCTATCAAGCCTCTCTCCTGTCTTTTCTTTTCATACCATAGCGTACCCTTTAGTATTTCCTGCAAAGCCAGTCCCTTGGTTACAGACTCTCTCAATTTCTGTTTATCTGTGAATAATCTGAACTCACCCTCATTTTTGAAAGACAGTCTTGCTGGATATAGGATTCTTGGCTGGAAGTTTTTCTCTTGCAGTATCTTAAATATATCATACCATTGTCGTCTTGCCTCCATGGTTTCTGATAAGAAATTGGCATTTAATCTTATTGGATATCCCTTATATGTTATGCAGTGCTTTTCTCTTGCTGCTCTCAGAATTCTCTTTGTCTTTGGCATTTGACATTCTGATTACTATGTGTCTCGGAGTTGGTCTGTGTTGCCAGTCAGGCTCTGGGTCCGTGAAAACGGTGCCGCGGATGAGAAAGAAAGAATAAGACAAAGAGAAGAAAAACTGGGATCCGGGGACTCTCCGTCAGATATGCAGAGAAGAGCCCTGCCACCTCATAAGGTGTGGCTTTTATTTTGGCTTTAGAACAAAGAAAATATGTATGTACATATACAAAGTCAATAGATACTTGACAGTTTACATTTTACTAAAATGAGCAAGTCTTAAAAGTTGATGGCTCAGTTCCTCTTTTTCTTCCTGAAATTCACAGACATTGTAAATCTTACAAGCTCAGGATGTTTCCCCACCCAGCTCCTATTAGCATGAGACCGGAGGGCTTGTTTCCTACATTCCAGAGTGACCTTCTATTCTTTCAGTTGCCATGGCCTTTAATTGAAACTCCATCAGGTCTGTTTGGATTTATTTGGATGGGAGTATGTTGTGCTTCTTGGACATGGATATCTATGTCCTTCAATAGGGTTGGGAAATTTTCTACCATTATTTCTTCAAATATTCCTTCTGCCCTTTTTCCCTTCTCTTCTTCTGGGACATCCATGACATGTATGTTTACACTTCTCTTGCTGTCATTTAGTTCCCTGAGACTTTGTTCAATTTTTTCCATTCTTTTCTTTATCAGTTCTTTTGTATGTTAACTTTTGGGGGCTATTTCTTCAAGCTCACCGATTCTTTCTTCTGCCTCCTCTAATCTGCTATTATGATTCTACTGTATTTTTTATTTCATTTACTATGCCTTTCATTCCCATAAGATCTGCTGTTTTTCTAGGTATGCTCTCAAATTCTTCTTTGTGTTCATCCAATGTCTTCTTTTTTTTTTTTTTTAAGGATTTATTTATTTGTTTATTTACTTTTATCCATTCCCCCCTCCCCATTTTTGCTGTTTTTGTGTCCATTCACTGGGTAACTCTCTGTGTCCATTTCCTGCCCTCTCTTCTCATCCTTCTCCCCCTGTCTTCACTGGGATTCTATCCTCAGAACCTCCAATGTGGGAGAGAGGCGTCCTACTGCCTGCGCCACCTTATTACCTGGTTTTTCTGTGCGTCTTGTCTTGGCTCTCCCTTGTGTCACTCTCCTGTTACATCATCTTCTTGTTGCATGGTTCACGGGACCTGACAGTGCACCCACGCACGGGGCCTGGGGGGTTCGCCCGCTCGCGGGGCCTGGGGGTTTCGCCCGCTCGCAGGGCCTGGCAGCCCACGCACCTACTATGTTTTTCTTTTTTTTTTTTTAATTTTTACCAGGAGCTCCCCAGGATCAAGCCCAGTCCCTCCATATGGGAGATGGACGCCCAACCATTTGAGCCACATCTGTCCCCCTGCTATATCTCTCTTTTTTTAAAAAATAGATATGTACATTTCTCAATTAAATGTAATGGATACATATTTAAAAATTTTTGAATCAAACAATATGTTACAGAATATATTTGGTTCATAGTAACGCTTTCATACAGTATTTGCCCTTTTCTGTCTGGCTTGCTTCACTCAACATAATGGCCTCCAGGTTTATCCATGTTGTCATATGCTTTACAACTTCATTTCTTCTTACAGCTGCATAATATTCCATCGTGTGAATAGACCACAGTTTGTTTATCCATTTTTCTGTTGATGGACACCTGGGTTGTTTCCAACTTTTGGCAATGGTGAATAATGTTGCTATTAACATCAGTGTGCAGATGTCTGTTCGTGTCGCTGCTCTCAGTTCTTCTGGGTAAATACCCAGTAATGATATTGCCGGGTCACATGGCAAGTCTATATTCAACTTCTTTAGGAAGTTGAAACAGTCCTCCATAGTGGCTGTACCATTCTGCATTCCCACCAACAGTGAAGAAGTGTTCCTATCTCTCTACATCCTCTCCAGCACTTGTGGTTCTCTGTCTTTTTAATAGTGGCCATTCTGATAGGTGTGAAATGATATCTCATTGTAGTTTTGATTTGCATTTCCCTAATCATGAGTGATGTTGAGCATTTCTTCATGTGTTTTTTTGCCATTTGTATTTCTTCTTTGGACAAATGTCTATTCAAGTCTTTTGCCCATTTTTTAATTGGGTTGTTTGTCTTTTTATTGATGAGTTGTAACATCTCTTTATATATCCTGGATATTAAACCCTTATCAGATATGTGATTTCCAAATATTTTTTCCCATTGAGTTGGCTGCCTTTTCACCCTTTTGACAAAGTCCTATGAAGTGCAAAAGTGTTTAATTTTGACGCAGTCCCATTTATCTATTTTTTCTTTTGTTGCATGTGCTTTGGCTGTAAGGTCCAAGAAACCACCACCTACTATGAGGACTTGAAGATGTTTCCCTACATTTTCTTCTAGTAGTTTTATGGTCCTGACTTTTATATTTAGATCTTTGATCCATTTTGAGTTGATTCTTGTATAGGGGGTTAGATAGGGGTCCCCTTTCATTCTTTTGGTTATAGATATCCAGTTCTCCCAACACCATTTGTTGAAGAGACTGTTTTGTCCCATTAGCGTGGGCTTGGTAGGTTTGTCAGAAAGCAGTTGACTGTGTGGGTGAGGGTTTATTTCTGGGTTTTCAATTCTATTCTACTGATTGATGTGTCTTTCTTTATGCCAATACCATGCTGTTTTGACCACTGTAGCTTTGTAATATGTTTCAAGGTCAGGCAGTGAAATTCCTCCCATGATGCTCTTCTTTTTTAGCATGCTTTTGGCTATTTGGGTGCACTTATCCTTCCAGATGAATTTGGTAATTGCCTTCTCTAATTCTGTAAAGTAAGCTTTTGGGATTTTGATTGGTATTGCATTGAATCTATAAATCAGTTTGGGTAAGATTGACATCTTCACAATATTTATTCTTTCAATCCATGAACACGGAATGTCTTTCCATCTGTTTAGGTTTTTTTTTTTTCTTTTTTTTTATTTTTCTTTTAGCATTGTTTTGTAGTTTTCTACATATAGGTCCTGTAATTCTTTGGTTAAATTAATTCCTAGGTATTTGAGTCTTTTTGTTGCTATTGAAAATGGAATTTTCCTCCTGATTTCCTCCTCAGATTGTTCAGTACTAGTGTACAAAAACATTACTGATTTTTGCATGTTGATCTTGTATCCTGCCACTTTGCTGAACTCATTTATTAGTTCAAGTAGCTTTGTTGTGGATACTTCAGGATTTTCTAAATACAGGATCATGTCATCCACAAACAGTGAGAGTTTTACTTCCTCTTTTCCAGTTTGGACGCCTTTAATTTTTTTGTCTTGTCTAATTGCCCTAGCTAGAACTTCTACTGCAATGTTGAATAACAATGGTGTCACTGGGCATCCTTGTCTTGTTCCTGATCTTAGGGGAAAGCTTTCAACCTTTCCCCACTGAGTATGATGTTGGGTGTGGGTTTTTCATATATGCCTTTTATCATATTGAGGAATTTTCCTTTTATTACTATCTTTCAAAGTATTTTTATCAAAAAAGGATGTTGGATTTTGTCGAATGCCTTTTCTGCATCTATTGAGATGATCATGTGTTTTTTTTTCCTTCAATTTGTTATTGTGGTGTATTACATTGATTGATTTTCTTATGTTGAACCAGCCTTGCATACCAGGAATAAATCCCACTTGGTCGTGATGTATAAGTCTTTTGATATGCTGTTGGATTCGATTTGCAAGTATTTTGTTGAGAATTTTTGCATCTATGTTCATTAGAGAGATTGGTCTGTAATTTTCTTTTCTTGTGGAATCTTTATCTGGCTTTGGTATTAGGGTGATGTTGGCTTCATAAAATGTGTTGGGTAATTTTCCATCCTCTTCCATTTTTTGGAAGAGTTTAAACAGGATTGCTGTTAATTCTTTTAGAAATGCTTGGTATCTTTCACCTGTGAAGCCATCTGGTCCTGGACTTTTCTTTGCTGGGAGATTTATGATGACGGATTCAATCTCCTTAATTGTGATTGGTTTGTTAAGTTCTTGTATTTCTTGTTGTGTCAGTGTAGTTTGGTTATGAGTTTCTAGAAATTTGTCCATTTCATCCAGGTGGTCTAGTTTATTGGCATATAGTTTCTCATAATATCCTCTTTTGATTCTTTCTATTTCTGTGAGGTCATTTGTAATTTCCCCCCTTTCATTTCTGATTGTATTTATTTGCATCTTCTCTCTTTTTTTCTTTGTTAGTCTAGCGAGTGGTTTGTCAATTTTATTAATCTTTTCAAAGAACCAGCTTTGGGTTTTGTTGATTCTCTCTATTGTTTTTCTGTTCTCATTTTCATTTATTTCTGCTCTAATCTATTATTTCTTTCCTTCTTTTTGCTTTGGGATTGGTTTGCTGTTCTTTTTCTAGTTTCTCAAGTTGTTCAGTTAAATCTTTGAGTTTAGCTCTTTCTTGTTTCTTTTTTTTTTTTTTTTTTAAGATTTTATTTATTTATTCATTTAGCCCCCCCTTGCTGTCCGCGCTCGCCGGGTCAGCCAACCACGCCGTGCGGGCGGGCTTGCCTTCACCAGGAGGCCCTGGGAACCGAACCCGGGGCCTCCCATATGGTAAACGGGAGCCCTACTGATTGAGCCACAGCCGCTTCCCTCTTGTTTCTTAATATAGGCATTTAAGGCTATACATTTCCCTCTCATGACTGCCTTCGCTATATCCCATAAGTTTTGATACGTTGTGTTCTCATTTTCATTTGTCTCCATATATTTACTGATTTCACTTGCAATTTCTTCTTTGACCCACCAAATATTTAGGAGTGTGTTGGTCAGTCTCCACACATTTGCAAATCTACTTTTTTCCTGTCTGTTACTGATTTCTAGTTTCATTCCATTATGATCTGAGAAGTTGCTTTGTATAATTTCAATCTTTTTATATTTATTGAGAGCTGTATTGTGACCTAACATGTGGTCTATCCTGGAGAAAGATCCATGGGCACTTGAGAAGAATGTATAACCCGCTGAGTTGGGATGCAGTGTTCTGTATATGTCTGTTAAGTCCAACTTGTTTATCATATTGTTCAAGTTCTCTGTTTCCTTGTTGATCTTCTGTCTAGTTGTTCTATCTAATGATGTGAGAGGGGTGTTGAAGTCCCCGACGATTATTGTAGAAATGCCTATTTCTCCCTTCAGTTTTGCCAGAGTTTGTCTCATATATTTTGGGGCACCCTGGTTAGGTGCATAGATGTTATATCTTCCTGGAGGATCGTCCCTTTTATTAATATATAATGGCCTTCCACATCTCTTATCACTTTTTTGCATTTGAAGTGTGTTTTGTCTGATATTAGTATAGCTACCCCTGCTCTTTTCTGTTTACTATTCACATGGAGTATCTTTTTCCAACCTTTTACTTTCAGCCGGCTTGTATCCTTGGGTCTGAGGTGAGTTTCTTGTAAGCAGCATATGGATGGCTCATGTTTTTTTATCCATTCTGTCAGCCTGTATCTTTTGATTGGGGAATTTAATCCGCTCACATTCAATGATATTACTGAAAATGCACTATTTATTTCCTCCATTTTATTCTTTGGTTTTCATATGTCATCTTATTTTTGCCTCTCTTTTTACTCTTTTGGTTATCCTTTCTGCTTTTCTTTCTTCTATACTCTCCTCCAAGCCTCTCTCCCCTGTCTTTTTTCTTTCAGGTTCTAAGGCTTCCTTTAATATTTCCTGCAAAGGTGGATTCTTTTTTGCAAACTCTCTTAGTTTCTGTTTGTTTGTGAATACTTTATATTCACCTTCATATTTGAAGGACAGTTTTGCTGGATAAAGAATTCTCGGCTGGCAGTTTTTCTCTTTCAGTTTCCTAATTGTATCATACCACTGTCTTCTCGCCTCCATGGTTTTGAAGAGAAATCTGCACTAAGTCTTACTGGACATCCTTTGTACGTGATCGTTTGCTTCTCTCTTGCTGCTCTGAGAATTTTCTCTTTATCTTTTACATTTGACATTCTTAATGATATGTGTCTTGACGTAGGTCTGTTTGGATTTATTCTCATTGGGGTACGGTGTGCTTCTTGGACATGTAAGTTCATTTCTTTCATGAGAGTTGGGAAATTTTCAGCTATTATTTCCTCAAATACCCTTTCTGCCCCTTTTCCTTTCTCTTCCCTTCTGGAACTCCCATGACACATATGTTGTTGCGTTTTGTGTTGTAATTCAACTCTCTGAGCCCCTGCTCAATTTTTTCCATTCTTTTCTCTCTCTGTTCTTTTCTTTCTTCAATTTTAGCTGCTCTGTCTTCAGTATCACTTATTCTTTCTTCTATCATTTCAAGTCTGCTGTTGTGTGCTTCAAATGTTTTTTTTTGTTTTTTTTGTTTTTTTAAGATTTTATTTATTTATTCACCCATCCCCCCCTTGCTGCTTGCGCTCGCCGGGTCAGCCAACCACACCGTGCGGGCAGGCCTGCCCCCACCAGGAGGCCCCGGGAACCGAACCCGGGGCCTCCCACATGGCAAACGGGAGCCCCACTGATTGAGCCACAGCGGCTTCCATCAAATGTATTTTTGACTTCACCTATTGTGTCTTTCATTCCCATGAACTCCGTTACTTTTCTGTTCAGGATTTCAAATTCTTCTTTGCGTTCGCTCAATGACTTCTTGATGTCATTGATCTCTTTAACTATATTCTCTTTCATCTCATTAATTTGATTTTGGAAATTTGTGCTCATCTTGCTGATTAGTTCTCTCGAATTCTGCATCTCTTCTGGGACTTTGCTGTATTCCTTTTCTTGGGCCATGTCTTCTGTTTTCTTAGTATGGCTCATAATTTTTTGCTGGTGCTTAGGCATCTCATTAGTTTGTATTTTACTTAGATGCCCTATCTCTTTCTCTTTTATGGGGTTTTAGTGGCAGGAGGCTGTGAGTTACCACAGCTCTTTGATTTTTGGCTCAACTTTGATTGTTAGGATTGTTCTGCTGGTTGCTCAAAACTGGGCACTGGACCCGGTAATTGGGTTGTAGAGTCATTTCCTAGGGCCTTGGGCAGGGAGGCTATAGAGGCCAGGAAAAGCCTCTCCTAATTAATTTTCTTATGTGCACTTCCTTGGTCTGCCAGGAGATGGCGCTTGTTGGCAGCTCTCAATTCAATGCTTGGTTGGAGCGTAATTGTTATGACACAGACCAGATCAATGTGATAGAGCTTCCTGTCTGGGGGCTAAGAGCCCTGTGATTTAAACTTTCTGAGACAGTTCTCCAGGCTTCTCTTGTAGTGCCCCCCTTTTCCCAGCTAGGAAATATTTCCACTCCCTTCTGAATCCTCAACAATCAGTCCCTGTTAGTAGAGGAGGAGATTGGGAGGATTGCATATCTTTAGCCCCTTGCAGGCTCCAAGGCAAACAATGGCGCATCCCCACCCAGCCTGGAAGGGCTCTCGGGACTAGGCAGACCAAACCCGGGAGTCAAAAGCAGGGTCAGCCCCAGGCTCTCTCTCCCCTCTCCCGTGGATTCTTCAACAATTAGTCCAGGGTAGAAGAGAGGGAGGTTGGGAGGGTTGGATTTCTCCAGTCCTTTCTAGGCTCCCAGGGCAAACGGCCATGTGGAAGGGTCTGTGGAAGGGTCCATGGGGCTCCACATCCCAAATTTCAGGTCAGAACCTGAGTCAGCCTAAGGCTGTGTCCCTTTTTCTCCCCTTTCCAGGAGTGGCAGATCCCTGGAGCCCCCTTTGTCTGTGGTCACCGGAGAATTCTGAAGAGTGTGTGGGAGGGTGCTGGCAGCAGCAGAAGCTGCTACTTGCAACTCACAGTTCTGTTATCGCGATTTCCCTCTTCTGTCCCTCTCCTCTGGGTGGTGTGCAGCCTTCACCTGCTGTCCTAAACCCTAGAAGATCTTTTTCGGCTCTGTTTCAGCTTGTCCTCTAGCTATTTTTCTGGAGAAGAGATTCCCGTGTCTTACTAGTCCGCCATCTTCCCCGAAGTCCCCATCTCTCTTTTGACATTCCCTACCTCTTCACCCTTTATAGCCATCATTTTTCTTAGATTTCATAATATATTTATCATGGCTATAAAAATCGTTGTTCATTGATTCCATCATCTGAGTCATCTGTTTATTTTTTTTTCCTCTTCATAGTGGTTCCTATTTTCCTATTCCTTCCTATATATACTAATTTTTTTCTATACTGGGTATCTTAGTTTGCCAAAGGCTGCCAATGCAGCTTTTATAAAGGAAAATTTATTAGGAATAAAAGCTTACAGTTCCAAGTCTGTGAAAATGTCCAAATCAAGTCACCAGCAGAAATGCTTTCTCACCAAAGTCAGCTACTGATGATCCTGCCATGTGGTGAGGCAAGATAGCGGATCTGACAGTACTCTCTCTACTTTCTCCTGGAGCTCAGCTATAGGCAATCAGGCATATGGCTTGTCTGCTTCTGGGCCTCCTCTCTTAGCTTTGGCTGCTCTGCTTTCTCCCTGAACACAGCTGTGGGTGATCAGGCATATGGCTTGTCTCTTCAGCCTTGAGCTGTTCCATGGGCCCAACCTCTTGGGGGCTTTGTGCTTCAGCTTCAGTTGCTAGCAATCCTCAATGAGTTCTCCTTCTTACTTGGCAAGATCAAAATGGCAGAGCTCCCTTTTCTGTGTATCTTCCTTCTCTGTGTGTTTCTGTTTATATAGGGCTCCAGTAAGAGGGTGGAGACCCAACCTGAGTCACACCTCATTGATGTAGTCTTTTAAAAAGTGATCTAATCAAGGTCCCTTAATGGAATCACAGGAATGGGTTATTTCAAAAACATAATATTTTTGGGGATTCACCAAATTCAAACTGTCACACTGGGTGTTATGGATGATATGTTATAGAGAATTTGGAGTCTGGTGATCTTCCTCTGAAGAATTTTGTTTTATTCTAACAAGCATTTAAATTTCTAGTGGATCATCTTGATAATGGAGAGGTATGGTTCTTCTGGAGTTGCAGTGAAAAGCCCAAGGTATTTACAGAGCCCCTCTAGCTTTGTAGGTCTTGAACTCCCAACTAGGGATTTACTTCAGGGGAAAAGCCAGATATTCTGTAGTTTATCTCCTCCATTTTCTGCCCACTTTTTGGTCACTTTCTAGCACCTTCAAATTGCTTTTTATATTCATTATATTGATATATAATTATTTTTGGCAGGATGGTTAGTTTTTTTATGTTAGCTACTTTGCCACCACCAGAAGCCAGTACTCCTTGCTGTTCCTAGTGCTTGGAATGTTCTTCCTCCATTATCTTCCCAAGGCTTTCTTATTTACTTGATTATCATTTGGGTCTTTGCTTTAATGTCACTTCCTCAAAGAGAACTTCCCTATTATTCTGTAAAAGAGCCAACCACCATGTCACCCTATCCTCTAACTCCCTGCTCTATTTTCTTTATATCACTCATTGCTCCCTGAAATTGTTGTTTACTTTTTAATTGCATGTCTTCCCCACCAGTATGTATGCTCTGTATAGTCAGAGAACTTATTCATCTCATTTACCTGTGTATCTTTAGAACTTAAAATAATGCCCGGAAGTGATAGGCAATCAATAAATATTTACTGAATAATGAGAAAGTATCTGTTAGTCTTGAAGTGAGAGCTAGGGAAGAGGAAAAGTGAGTATGGTTTCTAGGTTTCTGGTTTTGACAGCTGGATTAAAAGTGCCATTTACTGAGATGAAGAACATAGGAAAAGGAGTAGATCTTTGAGGAAAACCAGTGAGTTTGGTTCCAACCATATTTTGTTTTTTAGTTTGCTGGGGAAATCTAGGTGAAGATGAAGAGTAGGCAATTGAAAAGAGAAGAGAAAATCAGACTAGGAATCTGGTCTAGAGAAAAAAAAGTGGGAGCCTTCACTCTTAAAGTGATATTGAAACTCTCAGAGTAGTTGGAGCTACATAGTGAGAGAGTGTAGAATGAGAACAAGACTGATGACAGGACCTTAGGGGAAACCAGAATTTTTGGATTAGGCACAGAAAGAGAAGTTTGTGAATGAGGGATTAGATGGGTAGAAAAAAAAACAGGAGATAGCAGTGTTCCTAGAGGCAAAGGAAAGGATTTTCAAGAAACGGATGCATGATCAATAGATACTACAAAAGTAAGGTGTAGATTAAAAGGCGTACATTTAATTTAGCAATAGAAAGATAATTAGTGCTCTTTGACAGCAATTTCATTGGAATAATGGGTAGAACAAATTATAGTAGACTGATTGTAAGATGAGACGTGAAATAGAAACCATTAGTTTAGATAATCCAAAAATCTTGGCTATGAAGAGAATGAAAGAGGAAAACTTCCACCCATTTCTGGCAATATGATGGACTAGATTCCCTCATTGAACCTTTGGAAAATAACAACAACAACAAAAATGTTCTTTTAAAAAATTAATATGTTGTAAATGAATCTACACACAGGCAAATAAAAAAAAAATACTTAGGCAAAAATTTCAAGTAAAATCAGGTCCTCAGAGAAGTAAGAGGAACATTAAGTATAGTCTTTTTTTGAGAACATTTGCTGAATACAATTCGGGTGAATTTTTTTTTTTTTTTTTTTTTTTTAATGTTTTTTTTTTTTTTTTTTTTTTTCCCTTCCCCCCCCCCCCCCAGTTTTTGCTGTTTTTGTGTCCATTCGCTGGGTAATTCTCTGTGTCTGTTTCCTGCCCTCTCTTTTCATTCTTCTCCTCCTGTCTTCACGGGGATTCGATCCTAGGAACCTCCGATGTGGGAGAGAGGCATCCTAACACCTGCACCACCTTAGTCCCTGGTTTTTCGGTGCGTCTCATCTTGGCTCTCCCTTGTGTCACTCTCCTGTTATGTCATCATCTTACTGCGTGACTCGGTGGGGCCTGACGGCACACCTGCTCATGGGACCTGATGGCACA
Source organism: Tolypeutes matacus (assembly GCA_026826555.1). Lineage (NCBI taxonomy): Eukaryota > Metazoa > Chordata > Mammalia > Cingulata > Chlamyphoridae > Tolypeutes > Tolypeutes matacus. The sequence goes on along the minus strand of JAKSZT010054304.1, from coordinate 44,242,750 downwards.
CCCGCTTACGGGGCCTGACAATGCACCCACACGCGGAGCCTGGGGGGCTCACCCACTTGCGGGGCCTGGCAGCCTGCGCACCTTCTATATTTTTCTTTATTTTTACCAGGAGGCCTCAGGAATCGAACCCAGGTCCCTCCATATGGGAGACGGACACCCAACCATTTGAGTCACATCCAGTTCCAATTCAGGTGAAATTTAACTTTAGTTTTCATTGTCCTTTGGAGAATAGAAAAAGAAAAACAAACCTAGGGCCCTCCCATGGAGGGGAGTTTAATAGACATCTTTTCTCCTAAATTGGAACCCCAAAGTGCTATATATTTTTTGTAATAGTAAAGGTCTATGTCAATCCTTGGCATTGGTTGGGGGAAAACAGCTTGGGAATCTCCTCTGTGTATTTGTAATCATGGCTGGCTTTTATACAGGTTTCTAGTCTAATTCATTCTCCATGGGCAGCCTGTATAATCTCAAGTGATTTTAGTTTAAGATGATCTTGGGCTAATGGTATCTCAAGCTTTCAGGAGCAAGTGCGGATTCTTTCTGAAAGAACCCATCTTCAACACAAGTATCAAAGAATTATCCCAGATATAATTCAGTGAGCACTAAATAAAAGAAATCACAAAATTGAGTGAGAGTCAGCAAAAAAACTTGCAGAAACAGACTTGAAAAATTATAATATATTTGAATTATCAAACACAGGATAGAAATAAGTTCATTTAATATATTTAAGGAAATAAAAGAAGGTGTTGAAACTGTTCTGAAAGCAAGAAAAATGATAATGCAGATTTTAAAAGTAACCAAGCAGAACCTGAAAATATAAAAAAATTAATAATTAAAATTAAATTCTACAGATGGATTTGAGGGCAGGTTAGACATGGTTGAAGAGAAAAAAGATCTGGAATAGTGATACTAATATCAGACAAAATAGACTTGAAATGCAAAACTGTTATAAGAAATGAGGGAAGGTCATTATATATTAATAAAAGGGGCAATTCATCTAGAAGAACTCAATATAATGAATGTTTTTACACCTAACCTGGGTGCCCCAAGATATATGAGGCACACACTGGCAAAACTGAAGGGAGAAATAAACATCTCTACAGTAATAGTTAGAGACTTCAGTACACCACTCTCAGCATTGTAAAGAACATCTGGACAAAGGATAAATAAGGAAACAGAGAGCTTGAATAATATGATAAATGAACTAGACCTAACAGACATATATAGAGCATTATACCTTAAAACAGCAGGATATACATTGTTTTCAAGTGCTCATGGATCCTTTCCCAGGATAGACCATATGTTGGGTCACAAGACAGGACGCAGTATATATAAAAAGATTGAAATTAAACAAAACAACTTTCTCTGATCATAATGGAATGAAGCTGGAAATCAATAATGGGTAGAAAAAGGAAAAATTCACAAATATATGGAGATTAAACAGCACACTCTTAATCCCTGGGTCAAAGAAGAAATTGCAAGAGAAATCAGTAAATATCTTGAGACAAATGAAAATGAGAACACAACATATCAAAACCTGAGAGAAGGGGACGGATGTGGCTCAAATGGTTGGGTGTCTGTCTCCCATATGGAGGGACCCAGGTTTGATCCCTGGGACCTCCCGGTAAAAAAAAAAAACAACAAACCTGTGGGATACAGCAAAGGCAATGCTGAGAGGGAAATTTATAGCTCTCAGTGCTTACACTAAAATAGAAGAAAGAGCTAAAATTAAAGACCTAACTGCACAACTGGAGGAACTAGAAAAAGAACAGCAAACTAATCCCAAACCAAGCCAAAGGAGGGAAATAATGAAGAACAGAGCAGAAATAAATGAAATTGAGAACAAAAAAACAATAGAGAGAATCAACAAAACCAAAAGTTGATTCATCAAGATCAACAAAATCAACAAGTTCTTAGCAAGACTGACAAAGGAAAAAAGAGAGAAGATGCAATAAATGAAATCAGAAATGAAAGGGGGGCATTACCACTGACCCCACAGGAATAAAAGAGATCATAAGAGGATGCTATGAACAACTGTACGCCAACAAACTAGACAATGTAGATGAAATGGACAAATTCCTAGAAACACAACCCACACTGACCCTGGAAAAAGATCAAAGACCTCAACAAACCAATCACAAGTAAAGAGATTGAAACAGTCATCATAAACCTCCCAAAGATGAAAAGCCCAGGACCAGATGGCTTCACAGGTGAATTCTACCAATCATTCAAAGATGATCCATTACTGATCTTGCTCAGGCTCTTCAAAAAAAAAAAAAAAAAACAGGAAGGAACACTACTAAACTCATTCTATCATCCAACATCTCCCTAATACCAAAGGCAGATAAAGAAACTATGAAAAAAGAAAATTACAGACCATTTTCTGTAATGAATATGATGTAAAATTCCTCAACAAAATACTTACAAACTGAATCCAAAAGCACATTAAAAGAATTATACACCAGGATCAAGTGGGTTTTATCCCAGGTATGAGAGTGTTTCAACACAAGAAAATTAATTAGTGTAATAAACCACATTAATAAATTGAAGAAGAAAAATTGCATGATGCTCTCAATTGAGCAGAAAAGGTATTTGACAAAATACAGCATCCTTTCTTAATAAAAAAATAACTCCAAAATTTAGGAATAGAAGGAAGCTTTCTCTACATGTAAAGTGCAAATATGAAAAATCCACATATTTGAAATTGAGAACAAAATAAACAATAGAATCAACAAAACCAAAAGTTGATTCGTCAAATCAACAAGACCTTAGCTAGACTGACAAAGGAAAAAAGAGAGAAGGTGCAATAAATAAAATCAGAAATGAAAGGGGGGACATTACCACTGACCCCACAGGAATAAAAGAGATCATAAGAGGATGCTATGTAACAACTGTACACCAACAAACTAGACAATGTAGACAAAATGGACAAATTCCTAGAAACACAACCTACACTGACCCTAGGAAAAAAATTCCTAGCATTGTACTCAATGGTGAGAGACTGAAAGCTTTCCCACTGTGATCAGAAACAAGACATGATGCCCACTGTCACCACTGTTATTGAATAATGTGCTAGAAGATCTAGCTAGAGAAGTTAGGCAAGATAAAGAAAGAAAAGGCACCCAAATAGGAGAGGAAGAAGTAAAACTGTCGCTATTTGTTGATGATATGATCCTATATTTAGAAAATCCTGAAAAATCCATAACTGATACTAGAACTAATAGATGGGTTCAGCAAAGTGGCAGGATACAAGATTAATATGCAAAAATCAGTAGTGTTTCTATACATTACTGATGATCAGTCTGAGGCAGAAAAAAATCGGTTTATAATAATGACAAAAAGAATCAAGTATTTAGAATAAACTTAACTAAGGACATAAAGGACCTGTATTTAGAAAACTACAAAACATTGTAAAAAGAAACCAAAGAAGACCTAAATAAATGGAAGGGAGGACATTCGTGTTCATGGATTGGAAGACTAAATAATGTTAAGATGTCAGTTCTACTCAAACTGATTTACAAATTCAATGCAATCCCAACAGCCTTTTTTTTTCCCTCAGAAATAGGAAAGCTAATTATCAAATTTATTTGGAAGAGTAAGGGGCCCCGAATAGCCAAAAATGTCTTAGAAAAGAAGAACAAAGTTGGAGGACTCTCACTTCCTGACTTTAAAGCGTATTACTTAGCTACGGTGGTAAATCAGCATGGTACTGGCATAAAGGTAGACATTGACCAGTGGGACCGAATCGAGACTCAGAGTCTCTCATCTACAGTCAGGTGATTTTTGACAAGGCTATCAAGTGCACCCAGGTGGGCCAGAACAGTTTATTCAACAAATGGTGCTGGGAGAACTGGATATGCATATCCAAAAGAAAGAAAGAGGACCCTTATCTCACACGTTATACAAAAATTAACTCAAAATGGATCAAGGGCCTAAATGTAAAAGCTACAACCATAAAACTTCTTGAAGAAAATATACAGAAACATTTTCAAGATCCTGTGGTAGGTGGTAATTTCTTAAACCTTACACCCAAAGCACAAGCAATGAAAGAAAAAAATAGGTAAATGGTACCTCCTAAAAATTAAAACACTTTTGTTCTTCAAAAGACTTTGTCAAGACATTCAAAAGGCAGCAGATTCAATGGGAGAAAATATTTGGAAACCACCTATCCAACAAGGGTTTGATGTCCATGTTCTATAAAGAGATCAATGATAAAAAGACAAGCACCACAATTACAAAATGGGCAGAAGACTTGAATAGGCATTTCTCCAAAGAGGAAATACAAATGGTCCAAAACCACATGAAAAAAATGTTCAGCACCACTAGCTATTAGGGAAATGCAGATCAAAACTACAATGAAATACCATTTCATACCTTATAGAATGGCCATCATCAAAACAACAGAAAACTACAAGTGCTGGAGAGGATGTGGAGAAATAGGGGCACTCCTTCACTATTGGTGGAAATATAGTATGGTGCAGCCTCTCTGGAAGATAGTTTGGAAGTACCTCAAGAAGCTGAATATGGAACTCCTGTATGAGCCAGCAATCCTGTTCCTAGGAATATATTCAGAAGAACTGAAAGCAAGGACATAAACTGACATTTGTACATCGATGTTCATAGCTAGCATTATTCACAATTGCTAAAATATGGAAACAGTACAAATGTCCAACTGATGAATGGCTTAACAAAATGTGGCATATACACATATAATGGAATACTCTTCAGCTATAAGAAGAAATGAAATTGGGATGCATGTGACAATATGGATGAACCTTGAGGATATTATGTTGAGTGCAATAAGGCATGCACAAAAGGACAAATATGTATGGTCTCACTAATGTGAACTAAATGTGATGAGTAAACTCACAGAGATAAACTTTCGAGTATAGGTTCCAAGAAATAGAATGTGAGTTGAAAATGGGAGGTAATTCTCAATGTATGTAGAATTTTTAATAAGGTTTAGTGTAAAAGTTGGAAGTGAATAAAGTTGATGGTAACACATTACAGTGAGTTTAACACTGCTAATTTATAAATGAGATTGTGACAGAGTAGTCTAGACATAAATGTCAATTGAAAGTAAACTAGAGAATAATCTAGGGCATGTATAACAATGATTTCGGTGTTGGATGAAGATTACAGATAATACTGTAAGAATGTTCTTTTATAACGTGTTAAGAATATGGTGATATACAGGAAAATTACAACTAATGTAACTTATGGACGATAGCAGTACTATTGTAATATTTTTACAGCAATGGCAATAAGATATTATATCAAATCTAAGAGACAACTATAAGGAGTATAAAGGAGTTAGGATTTTTCCTTTTAAGTAATGAAAATGTTCTAAAATTGACTGAGCTGAGGACAGCTCAACTCTGATGAAAATGAGAGCCACTGAGTGTATTCTTTGAATGGATTGTACAAATCATGGGGCTGTATAACACAGGGAATCCAGTGGTGAAAGATGGACTGTACTTGGTTTACAGGACAAATATGAGCACATTCTCTCATGGACTATAACAAATGTGTAATAGTAACACAGAGTGTTAATAATCGGGTGGGTTGAAAGGAAAATACACCAAATGTGAGATATGGGCTATAGTTAGTAGTAATATTTTGAGGATGCTCTTTCATAGTTGGTAACAAATGTTTCACAACAATGCAAGGTGTTGGTGGTAGGTAATGTATGGGAGCCCTGTATGATGCTCTGCATGTTTGTTTAAGTTCACAACTTTTGCTGTACACTTATTGTTTATGTATGTTCATGTATGAATGATATACTTCAATAAAACTTTATTTTAAAAAAAGATTAGACAACATGGAGGAGAAAATGAGAGGTTTTAATATGCCAATTAGAGTTGCAGAAGGAGTGAAGGAGACTTGAACAGAAGCAGATTTGTAGATATAATGGGCGATTTTTTCCCAGAACTCTTAAAAGATAACAAGCTACTCAATTCATGAAATCCAACAAATCTCAAGGCCAAGTAAAAAGGATCCATACCTAGACAGTGGAACTTTAAAACATCAATGATTTTTAAATAAAGCCTGAGAGAAAACTTCAATGATTTTTAAATAAAGCCTCAAAGAACAAATAGACTGGCAGCTGACTTCTTAATAGCAGCACTAGAATATCTTCTCTGTGCCAGGAGAAAATACTGTACAAGAACAAAAGCCACATAAAGACTGTCAAGCATAGACGAACTAAGTGAGTTTGCCACCATCAGACCCTCACAAAAGTACTTCAAGTGGAAGGAAAGTGATCCTGAATGGAAGATGTGAGGTGCAGGAAGGAAAGATGAACAAGAAAATTATGAATATGTGAGTAAATCTAAACAGACTCTTGACTATATAAAATTATAATTATCTCATTGGGTTTAAAGAATGATTAAACAAAAACACACAATAGCATAAGTCAAAAGTGGGGGTGTGTAATCAGAGTTAAATCATTCTAAGGTCCTTGTGTTGATTGGGAGGAGTGTAAAGGTAGTGGTTAACTTTTAACTTTAATAAGTTATATATACCTGTTAAAATCTGAATGGTAAATTTTTAAAGATTTATTTATTTATTCCCTCCCGCCTCATTGTTTGTGCTTGCTGTCTGCTCTCTGTGTCTGTTCATTGTGTGCTTGTCTTCTTTATAGGATGCACCAGGAACTGAACCTGGGACCTCCCATGTGGTAGGCAGGCGCCCAATTGCTTGAGCCACATCTGCTTCCCAATTAATTTTTTTATTTTTTAAGGAGGTACCAGGGATTGAACCCAGGACTCTTACATGGGAAGCAGGCTCTCAACCACTGAGGTACAACTGCTCCCCAATGAGAGTTGGTTTTTTTCATTTGTTTGTTTTGTTTTTAGGAGTTACCAGAGATTGAACCCAGGACTTCATACATGGGAAGCAGGCACTCAACCACTTGAGCTACATCTGCTCCCCTAGTAATTTTTTAAAATAACACAGACAAGGTTTTTTGTTGGTTTTTTTTTTCTGTCTCCTCCTAATCTCTTTTTAAATATATTTATTTATTTTTGAAAGATACTTAGATTACATAAAATGTTACATAAAAAATATAGGGGTTCCTGTATGCTCTACTTTTCCCCACATTAACAACTTCTTTCATTTGTGTGGTACATTCATTGCAATTGATGAACACATTTTGGAGCATTGCCACTAAGCATGGACTGTAGTTTACATTGTAGTTTACACTCTACCCCACTTAATTCTCTAGGCTATGGCAGGATATACAATAGCCTATCTGTCACCGCAGTGTCATCCAGGTCAATTCCAAGTCCTGAAAATGCCCCCATATTATCTCTTTTTTTTCCTCTCCCTTTTACTTCAGCACCTCCAGTGACCACTGTCTCCACATCAATGATATAATTTCTTCCATTGCTAGAATCACAACAAGTCTATAGTAGAATGCCAGTAAGTCTACTCTAATCCATATTTTATTCCCCAGTTCTGAGGATTCTGGGGTGGTGATGCCCACTCCACCTCTAATTAAGAGGGGATGGATGGGACTCTCTTGCTTGTAGTTGTAGACTCTTTTGGTTCCTTGGTGTGGTGGTTGTCCATCCTCACTTCCTTGTTAGTTGTCCTGGGTAAGTCCAATGAACTGGAGAGTAGGTGTTGCAACTCTGCTGAGGCTCAGGGCCCAGCTGGCACATGGACAGCCTAGAGATTCAAGTCTCTTGGACGTACACCTACCAACTCCAGCACCAACTATAGGTTCAAATAAAAGGGACAGAAGAGGCATGTGTAGAGAAGTCACATCTGAGTCCAACTCTGTCACACATGGGAACACAATCTCCAAAGTAGGGCTCACTGGGAAGGCACCAAACTCCGGAGCTATCTGCCATGACCGTAGGACCTGGGTGTCTCCAGAGCCCTCAGGAGCCCCACTGACAAACAAGGTTTATAACTTCCAAACTAGTAAGGAGAGAAATGGAATGAGAGAAAAAAAATCAATCCAAAAGAAGAGAAAAAGAAACATAGAAAAAGAAGGACAAATAGCCAATACAAATGAGATGGTAGGAATAAATCTAAACATGTCAATAATTATTATTGTGCTAGATTATATGCAAAGATGGCTATATTTCCTTCTATCTCTGTCTGTATGCCCCTTTATAATGTGACTTTACCATTCCTCCCATTAAGAGGTGGAGTTAGAGATGCACCACCCTAACCTAGGCTTCCTAGTCCAGTCAGCTGCCAATGGACGACCTTCCAGATGACTGCACCACATGAATAATTCCACTCAAGACCAACAAAAGAACTACTTAGCTGAGTCCAGCTCAAATTGCTGATTCAGAGAATTATAAACATATAAAACAATGGTTGGTTTATGTCACAAAGTTTTAGGTAGTTTTTGCAGCCATTGATAATTTATGAATTGATAAATGTAAATGTGCTGAATATATCCGTTCAAGGATATGGATTAGACCAGGGGTTCTTAACCAGAGGTCCACAGACCTCCAAGGGGTCTGTGGAAAGATTTCAGGGGGTCCGTGAGCTTGAATTGAAAAAAAAAATCATCTTATTATCCTTATTTTCTCTGACCTCTAACTGAAATCTAGCATTTCCTTCACTATGAATGAATGCAATAAATTACAATAGTATTCATTTCTTATCACATTACAGTTGCATATCTCAAAAAATCACTTACACTCATACATACTTTGAAATTATGATACTTGTTAGACCCAACGCTCCTGTCATAAAACTGTCTGCTGCTACATTCTGAAAAGGGGTCCATGGTTTTCACCTGACTGGTAAAAGGGTCTGTGGAACAAAAAAAGTTAAGAAACCCTGGATTAGACTATATTAGATAATGGATTTTAAAAATCAAGGTATATATAAGAGGCACATCTATAGCCTAAAGATATAGAAAGGTTGAAAATAAAAGGATGGAAAATATTATCTCAGGGAAATGCCAACCAGAAGAAAGGTGGGATAGCTTTAGTACAAAATTTACATAAGAAAAAGCATTACTAGAAAACAAAGGTTTCTGAAATAATGATAAAAGTTGTAATTTTCTAGGAGTATGTAACGTTTCTAAACTTGTATGTATCTAATAATCTAGCCTGAAAATGTAAGGCAAAAATTGGCATAACTGCAAGGAGAAATAACAGACCTACTATCATAGTGATCTACTATCAATTAAATCTCTCTCTCAACAATCAGTAGATAACACAGTGTTTAAAAAATCAGTGACAATATAGAAAATTTCAACACAATTAGCAACTTATCTAATAGGCCTATATAGAACACTGCCCCAAATAACTAAGATATCAGTGTTCTATAACTGTGTATTAGAAATCAATAGTAAATATTACTAGAAAACCCCTGCCTGTTTAAAAACTAGGAACCTTTTTCTAAATAATTGAGGTATTGAAGAAATAGTAGAATTTAGAAAATATTGAGGATGGAAGAATAAAAGACTAAACAAATCAGAACATTGGGGTGCAGTGGTACTTAGTAAGCAATTTATAGTCTTAAATGTTTCCAATTGAAAAGAAAAAAGATTTAAAAAATTAAGCATACAACTTATATTTGAAAAATAGAAAGTAGAAGGATGGAAGTAATAAAGAGCAGAAATTATTGAAATAGAAAATACATTTCCAATAGAACTATAAAATGTTCTTTGCAAAGACTAATAAGATTGACACATGCTTGGCAAGATTGATCAAAGAATAAAAAAAGATGGCCCAGATAAACATTGTTAGAAATGAAAATAGAACCATAACCAAGATATTGCAAAGATTAAAAAGGTAATTCTCTACAGCTAAACTTAAAACTGGATGAAAAAATTCCTAGAAATTTTGAACTTGCCAAAATTGACTAAAGTAATAGAAATCTCAAATATACTGTAATATTTCAAGAACTTGTATTTGCAGTTAAAATTTTTCTCACAGTGAAAAATACCAGGATCAGACGGAATTCTGCCAAACATCCTAGGAATAAATAATTTCAGTCTTAATAGACTATTCTACAATATGTAAATAGACAACACTCCCTAACTCATTTTAGGAGGCTAGAATAACCTTGATGTCTATACTTGATAAGAACAAAATGAGAAAGGAAAATTACAGGCCAATCTTACCCATAAATATAGTATTGAGGGCTTGATCTTTAAGGTTAGAAATAGGGTAAGAATACCAGCTATTTCAACATTGTACTGGAAGTGAAAGCCAGAATAAGAAGGCAAGGAAAAGGATTGGAAAGTAAGAAATAAAACGGATTATTTGTGGATGGTATGATCAGCTATGTTGAATTACCCCACTCTAGCCACCAAATAGATTCATCATTAACATTACTAAGATTTGGGTTAAAATCAATTATATTTATATAGTCTGGTAAGACACAAAAAATAGTTTTTAAAAAGATAAGCAATTTAAAGTACTTAAGTATATATCTAACAAAAGCCATATAAGACCTTTATAAATAACATAAAACTATTAAAAAGCACCAAAAAAGACTTGAATACATAAAAATATATTATGTTCATGGATTATAGAACTCAATATCACAAAGACATCAGTATTCCTCAAATTGATTTATAGAGTCAATGCAATTGTACTCCATATCACAACAGGATTCAGTGTGTATTCATAGATTTTTATGAGCTGATTCTAAAATTTATATGGCGGATTAAAGGCCAAGACATTACTGAAGAAAAAGAGCAAGGTGGAGGAACTTGACTTAAAACAGTGGTATATTGACACAAGGATAATCCAGTTGACCAATGGAACAAATTAGAGAGTCCCAAACTGATCACACATATATGAAATTTTAATTTATGAGAGTATCAGCAGGGAAAATGTAGACTTTTCAATAAATGGTGCTAGGACAATTGATTATAACGATGGGGGGAAAATTAATATTGGACTCCAATCTTACACCATACACACACACAAAAAAACAATTCCCAATGGGTTGAAGACATAAATGTGAAAGACATAATTATAAAATGCTTTTTAAAATGTAGGAAAATACCTTTAAATTGGGAAGTAAGGAAAAAATTCTTAATACACAACAAATGCAAATGTAAAGAGGGGAAAAAAAAGTGATTAGATTAATATTAAGCATGTATGTTCATCAAAAGGCACCATAAATAAAGTGAAAAGACAAGCCACAAAGTGGAGATGGTATTTGTAACACATATATCAAAGGATTCATATCCTTTCTTTGGGCAGTAAATAGAGGAAGAACTAGAATTGAGAGGGATGTTTGGTGGATGTATGTGTGGGTGTTTTCAATGAGAGAGACTTTGAGCAGATTTAAATGATGGGTAAGAAGGAGAGATTGGAAATACTATAGAGAAATGAAATAATAGATCCCTGAAAAACTGGGAGGATGTGGAATCCACAATATATGGAGTGAACCTCAGACATTTAATCATTAGCTTATAAATATCTCTATTACTCTCCTTGCAAAGCATATATAAACTTCCTCACACAGCTATTTGTTAAGTCCCTTACTGTGCCAGGCATGCCAAGGATACCATGGTGAGCAAAATCAGACCTAGGCCCAGTCCTCATGAGTTTATAGTTAATCAGTGGAAATAGACATTAATTAAAACCTTTTATTGTTTCTGTTGTTTGTAGAGCGTTTTTGCAGTTTTTAAAATTATTTTTTTAATTTATTTACTTGAATAGATAATACTTTCACAAGAAGGAAATGGAGAAAGCTCAGATTTCCTTGTCAGGATAGAGATTAATAGAGGAATCTATTTGTCCTTCACCAAATTGAAGCTGAGTACTGAAAACTCTACAGTAATTATTGCTATTTCATTGTTTCCCCTTTCTCCCCTAGTGAATCCCAGCTAGCTCTTAGTGTGGAGTGGTGAACTGTGTGTAGTTCCTTTTACTTGGGGATCATGCAGAGATCTTCACGCCTGAAAAGGGAGCTGAACCTGTTAGCCACAGAACCACCTCCAGGCATCACATGCTGGCAGGAAGAGGACCAAATGGATGATCTGCGAGCTCGTGGGTATCATTATTACAACATGCCTAAGATGAGAGTCGTAACCCTATTAAAGATGCTGTGCTGAAATTCAAACATTTTTGTATTATTCTAAAGTATGGAGTAGTTTCATCTCAAAGTGCCCCACCATCGTTCTATCCTAGTTTGTTTATGTTCATAAAAGATTTGCTTGGCATTTCTTGCTTCTTTGGCCTTTTATTACACTTTTTGCTGATTTATAGCCAAGATTTGTGCATCTGCTTTGAAACAGTGTTTAGACCAAAGATCACCATCTCAAATGTCTGTGAGGCCAGGCAGAAAATGTAAATACTTAGAATACTGCAGTCCAGACAAAACAAAACTACAGGTTGTTATTTGATCCGTGATCAGCATTTTGTATCTTCTGTTTTAATCTTCTGTATGTCCTTCCTTTGATGATACCAACTTTTGGGGTACAACAGCATCATGGTACATTGCATGTGAACTTGTTAGAGCCCTGAGAGTGAATTATTGACCTAGACCCAGTTTCTCTATTAGTACCATAGCCCTCCTTAGGTCCATATGGTGTGGTAATTTAAATCATCTGATTCCCTTTTAACTTTTTCTTTTCTTTTAAGAAATATTAGGTGGGGCCGACACTCCTTATGAAAAAGGTGTTTTCAAGCTGGAAGTTATTGTTCCTGAGAGGTTAGTGTGAATTTGATTCTTAGCCTAAAGGGTAAAGAGTAGTTACTGGAATACAAAGCATGGTAGTAGATAGAACATTAAATCGAGGGATTAAAGGAACTGGGATTTAATCCTAGGTCTTAATGTGACCTTGGGCAAGTTATTTTCTCTCTCTGGAGTTTGGTTTCCTTCTCTAAATAATGGACTAGATCATGTCTAAGGCCCTTTTAAGTCAAGTTTCCTTTAAGGCTCTTATCAGGTAATTTGCAATTGTAATAGTCTGTGCAGAATGGGGAAGGGAACAAATGAGTATCTACTTGTTGAAATGTAGACATCTATTTAACATGTCAGATCTGGCCAAACTTGTTAAAATCCTGAGTTGGGGTAGTGTAATCATGTGGTACATCAGTTCTGAAAATAGGCTGGAACTTTCTAATATTTATTTCTTACTAAAGAGACTTAATAGCCAAATGCAGTATATAAATTTTTATTAGAGCCTGCATTTAATAATGAATATAAAAGATATTTTGGGGGCTGTATTAGTCAGGGTTCTCTCGGGAAACAGAATCAGCAGGAAATATCTGTGAATAATATGGAACTCTAAAAGAATCTCTCAC